>CAOJCQ010224519.1:0-12609 GCA_948356215.1 Stillingia texana | reverse complement strand
GACACTTGCCCATGTTTCTACTGGTACGAATTAATTGACTAAATCCAAGAATCTTAAATATTTTTTATATTTAAAAAACTATTTAATTAATTGTGTTGTCCTTCAATTAATATTTTCTGTTATTTTTTTATTAGCTTATGTTTGCGGGGAAGATAATGGACTTATACTAGAGAAGCCATTTTTGATGGGTAAAGCAAAGAAGGGGACAAATAAATTAGATGTTGAAGTAGAAAAGAAATTAGTACAAGAAAAATTTTTTGAACTGCAGTCTGAAAATGCTTCAGAGAAAAGAATTATAGCTGCCATGAAAGACTTCGGCCTCCAAAGGTACTATGTATGTATGTATGTATATTATGATGAAGTATGTACTTTTATTGATGAATAGGGCAAGAGAATATGGGTGGCCAAACACATGTGTTTACAAAGGCAATGGCAGAGATGGTTTTAGTGCATTTGATGGAGAATTTGCCTCTTGTTATTATTCGCCCAACAATGATAACAAGTACTTATAAAGAACCATTCCCTGGTTGGATTGAAGGTGTAAGGTAATTAATTTTCAAATTCATATTAATTAATATATAATACTTAATGTTTAATGCATTGCTCTTCCATCTATCCATACTGATTATCGGATCAGTGGGGTTCACTGATTCTACTGTTATTGTTTAGCACTCATGCTTATGGGCTCGATTAAATGAGCTAGTCTTTTTATGTACAAGATGTACGGGTTGTTGGATCATATGGACCGGTGAACTTCACTCTAATCCAACAGTTGCCGCGTTTGTGTATAGATGCATTGATGTATTTAAAAGTTATTCAATATTTATATGAATCAGATTAATTGTGAATCAGCTCAATAATAAATAATATATATAAATATACGTGAGTTTATTGTTGAATATACTCATAATATTCGATTTCTTGAAAAATATATATATATATTTTGTGTACTATGATTGATATAATACTGAATATCATATTCATGCTAAGTTATTTTTTAAATATCAGAACGGTTGATAGTGTGATTGTGGGCTATGGAAAAGGGAAAGTGACATGCTTTATTTCTGATCCCCAGTCAATCCTTGATGTGGTAAGCTAACTTAGCAAATCTCTCTCTCCTACCCCATCTAATTAATTTTTTTTTTCAACAGAGATAATTTTTTTAAAAAAATTATAAGATGTGATTCAGTAGGGCTGTTCTTCAGTTCGGTTGCAGCATGGGATCCACATTTCCCAAAGCTGCTTGCAATAATTACCACAGCCGAAGGTAAACAATACCAAATGGTAGCGACAGTCGGATTGGAAAATATTCCGATTTGATAGGGTCACTTTAACCTCCGGCTGCATGAGGTGCGACAACCCATGAAAAAGGTGGGATCCATATTTTTCATGGGTTATCGCATTTGATGCAGCTGAAAGGGAGAAGTATTCGTTTTGGTATTAAGTATTTAATTTGGTATGCATACTAATTTTGATACGTAATTGAATTCTCATTTAATGAATCCAAAAATAGATTAAACGGTATATATCAATAGATATCTTACAGATTGAAGCACCAGATTATCCTTATTAAAATGTTATATCTCTTAAAAAAATTATATTGATACCGGCGATATGGTGGTGAATTGTATGATCGTAGCCATGGTGGCACGAGGGAAGCAATGTTCAGAGATAATTTATCAAATAGGATCTTCGTTGAAAAATCCAGTGAAATTACTAAATATTCATGATTTTATCTACCGTTACTTCTCTGTAAATCCATGGATCAACAAAGATGGAATGCCAGTTCAGATTATTAACAGAGGCACAACTTTGAGCTCCATGGCTGGCTTTCGTATATACATGACCATCCGTTATCTGCTTCCCTTGAAGGTTTGTTACAATTACAACTTCATTAATCTAATTTAAGTTTTAGGATTTGTTTTGTTATTAAATTTAGCTAAAGAACAAATTAATTGTATTTATATTAAAAGCATAACTCAAATGCCTTTAAAAGAATAATTTGATTGACGAGATCATAGAATCAAACAGCTAATTTTTCATGCAGATAAGAATTTCTCTATGAAATTTATTTAATATTTGTTATCTTGTATAATATAGTAATATAGCAGTACACTTCTAGTTTATTTACGTCATATTTTATGATAATATTTATTGACTAGGTTCTGGGCTCACATGCCTAGAATTAAAAGTTTCTAGGAGAAGATGAGAAATCATTTAATTTTGTTCGAGTCCCATAGTTATTTTTTCTTTAAATAACTTCCTCTTAGTTCCAGATGTAGAATTTCTTTTATATTTTTCTGACCTTGATCGGATCTGAATATTCAATGCATATGTTGAGATATAATAAAGACTGTTGGATCAGTGGATTCCAGTATTGATTTCTTTGTTTACTCCATTCCTCAGGCGTTGCAAGTGGCGACCGTGATACTTAAGAAATACGAGGAAATGTATAGGATTCTCGAACGGAAAGTAAAATTGGTGATGCGACTCGTAGAACTTTATGAACCCTACGTGTTTTTTGATGGCATGTAAGAATGTTATACCGGTTATCTTACATTATCGAATTATCTATATTAACTTATTATCCGTGAATCAATAATAACAAAGTGTGAGGGTCTTTTACTATACGACTCTTGTATGGGAGAAGATCTCAATTGTGATATATGCAAAGATAAAATTACTTAAATTTGGATGGATATTAACTAAAATCGTCAAATTAAATTTATATATAACTGGATCATGATTTGATCGGTTCATTTTTTTTATTGATAGCTTTGACGACACGAACTCGGAGAAGCTGAGGATAGCAGCAAGAGAGGCATGTCCAGAAAAAGAGGAAGAGAAGTTTAAGTTTGATCCAACTAAAATTGATTGGGAAGATTACATGATGGGTGTTCACATTCCTGGTCTTGTTAAATATGTTATGAAATAAATGAAACAACATATTTTTTTTTTTTATCATTGATATTTGTATTGCTAAATTCAAGGACGCATGTCCTGAAAATTAAACTTAATTTGATTTTATGATTCTTACCATCAATTGTACTTTGGATAATTATTTAAATATAAGTAATTGATTGTTGGATTTCATTGCCCATATATATATATATACACTCATTTCATTTAAGGGCATATGCAATTCAATCCGAAATTATTACTTATAAAAGAAATAAATAATTTTTTATAGATTACAGTTGTGTATTGGACAAAATTATGATGGTGATGATTCTTGATTGTCTACAAGTTATTATTCAATCTCTCGCTAGGGAACCCTAACATATCCGTAAACAGTTTTCACTTCAAACACCAATTCTCTCACTTGTCCTTTTAATGGACGTGACGAAATGTTAATAAGATGGTTCACTCGCTTATCAGAGTAGCCTTATCTTATGCAATCCATCATATTTGATATCCTGTTCTCTCGTATATTGATTCTATTTTAATCGATGATTGTCTTCTGTTTGCCAATGGAGATGATAGGCGTTAGATTCGGATGTATAGAGGTGAGCCTCTTGGCTTGAATTTTTAGATTCGCCTTCTTTTCTTGGTTCTCTTTTGTATTTAAAGGAGTTTATGTTCAATAATAATAATAATATATTGTACTATATCAGAATCACACTCACGATACAACTTTTTTATAGATAGATAATAAAAATGTGGATATTTTAACTAAAACAATGCATAGAATTTCAGAAAATATATTTTTTCTAACTATTCTCAACACTAAATTAAAAAAAAATATATTTTCCATTCAAAAAATGTTGATACCGTCTACTTTTAACTTTAAATATTATATAAATATGATGTTGCTTAATAATAGGAAAATTAATTATATAATTTCTTTTATAAATATTTCTCGATTGCTAGTCCGACAAGGTGTTGGCCATGAAATAATATAAACAAGCTCATTCATTAAAAAATGGACTTCTTGACAGGTTCAGATCGGGTTGAATTAATGTTAAACAATATGTGTCCAAACTCTTAGAATATGGGAGTGGATTGAACCAAACCGACTAGATATCCAATCTATTGAACAAATTTAATCATGAATATAATGTAAAAATTATAGAGTAGACACTAAATAAATATATCTTCATTTGTTAGTGATAATATATTTGATTTTAGTTAGGAAAGGTCTTTGTATATATGGTTAGGTTATTTTTTTTCTTTTTCTATGTAAATTACACAAGTTCATTTAAGACTTAGAACAACCACCTGTCGTAAGAAACAAGTGTTTATTGTTCTCTATGCTAATTTTTCTCTACTGTATAATTTTAAAGACTAAAATGTAATTTTTCACCCAGTTTTTAAGATGAAAAAAATTGAAGGTGCCAAGTCCCCTCCACTATAAAGCTAGGTTTGTCCCTGGTAATTAATCACAAGCTTAGCTACTTTTGGGGGGGAAATTCAACTACTTGGTGTTAAGAATGGTTTATTTCTGGCTCAAACTAAATACATTTGCGAGCTCCTTCAATGTGCCAATATGGTCTCTAATTCTAGTGTCTCCACTCGAGTTGCTTCCAATGATAAAAGTAAGTGCTTTATCTGGTTCTCCTTATTTACCTCATATTTCAATTTATCACAGTATTGTTAGAGCTATTCACACCTCACCTTTATGTGTCCACTTTTTTCATTTTTTCATTTTTCATATTAAGTGTTCATTTTCCAAAGATAAAAGTGTATTTATATATAAATTTCTAATGTATATTTATGTTCAATTTTTAAAATGTAATTGCTACAAAAAGAGTAAATAGATTATCTTATACTAAAAGGGTAAATAGTAAAAATATATGATATTAAATAGGTTTTTTAATATGTATATAAAATAAATGGATGGAGTAGGTAAAAAGAAATTTTTTACACAAAGTCATCTTTTATTGAATTGCTTATTTAATGATCACTTTTAATATTATGCGTTGATGCGAACCTGTATGTTCTATTCAAAGAACCAAAATAAAACCTGTAGGGACTTAAAATGTTTGAGGTGGCTAATGCCCACTTCACCCATGCTTTGGCTTTGGCCACTGAAAATTATAACACAATAGGTTAGACAAAATTTAATTCAATGGAACCATAGAAAGTGATT
This sequence comes from Stillingia texana, assembly GCA_948356215.1. Classification (NCBI taxonomy): domain Eukaryota; kingdom Viridiplantae; phylum Streptophyta; class Magnoliopsida; order Malpighiales; family Euphorbiaceae; genus Stillingia; species Stillingia texana. The sequence continues at coordinate 7,520 of CAOJCQ010224519.1, read as the reverse complement.
TATATCTGTTTTGGTTAGAAACCCCCCTTGGACATAACCTAGGTCCGTCGCTGTTAGGGTGTGTATTCAAGTTCTGTTGGATGAAGTTATGATATTTTTAAAATCAGATCGGTCATTAAACTGATGTGATAAATGAGTTATAGTTAAACCGGTTCAATCAAATAATTTTTCTTACATTTTATATAAAATGGTCAAGTAATCTTGGTAATTTACTTTTTTTTAACCCTACAATGTCGTTTCTGGTTTTTATATCTAACCAAATTGGATCAATTTATATTTTCAATTAAATCGATCTGATCGATTGATCCTGTCCGATTTGAAAATACTGAATGGGCTAAAAAAACACTTCATTCATTTCATATCGATAAAAATAAATCTAATTTCACACATATTATTAAAAAAACGTAATCAATTTTATTGAAATTATGTAATATATTGTATTTTTACTAATTTATCCGTATAATATTTATTAGAGAAATATATAAAACGATATATATAAAAGGATGTAGGATCATATTTAATAATTAATTGATAACTTTATACATTAAATAAAAATAAATTAAAAAATAAGTAATTAAAGATATTTTAAAAAAAAATAAAGCATCATATAATCAATCAGAAACCATAAAAAAAAGAAAGTGTTAATATTAATATGTCAATCAATACGTACACATATACATGCTTACAAAATTATTTGATTTTATTTTTAAAAAATAGTTTGCAAATGTTACATTTTGGCATCATTGATGGGAAATTGATTTTTGAGGTATTAGGGTGGTGTTGGTTCATAATTAATAAGGCATATGCACTCCCCATCTGTACAGCCAAATAATTCAATGATATAATAATGACATGTACTTATAATTATATCATGCATAGGTCTGCTCATAATTTTGTCCGAATAACTTTATCTTATGTAAATCATCATGTTCGGTCATTAGTTCCAAATTGCTTAGTTTCTATTCTTTCTTTTGAAATTGCTTCTATCTATGCACATAAAATAATGGACATTAGTCTACCTCCATGGAATTAACCTATTCACTTGGGGTTATTATCCTCTTTGCTCGCTTTTGACATGTTATTCATATATATTATGTGTTTTCTTGTGTAAACTTGTCGCCGATGTATAATTGGAATACACTCATAAATATATACTATTTGTTTTTCATTTTAATTAATATTACAAAACCCTAACTACAGACATCTTAACAAAATTACAAATTATTAAATAAATGAACTTGAATCCGATCCAACCCTAAAAACTAGTTTAAAAAACAATTATAATAGTTGTTTCTTTCCGATATGAGATACTCAACACATCCCCTTACGTTCAAGACTAAATCATATATGGAAAACACATGGATTTGGTTTGATCCAATCCCAAAAGTTAGCTCAAAGGATGTGCATTATCCAAACCACTATAAAAAATTTATAATGGTTGTTTTTTTCCGATGTAGGATACTCAATACAAATTATACTAACAAAGGATATAATATTTAAAGTGTTACTTTTATGTCTTAAATTTTGTTGGTCAATCTGAATAAAAACTTGCGATGTAACCTGAAAAGAAGAAGTTGGAAGAAGAAGTTGGGATCTATTGTATTTTTCTATTTAAAACTAATTACTATTGAAACTCGTTTTCAATTAGAAAACATTTTATGGGGTATATGAATTTAGTGGTTTCATATAAGGAGTACTCTTTATCCAGCTCATGATAAAACCTCTTTGTACTCCTGTAATCGGAGACATAGGTTTAATTAACTAAATCTCATCAAATTCTTGTGTGGTTTTATTATTTTTCTGTATTTCACTTTATAATTATGTGATTAAACCATTAATTTTCTAACATAAAGATAATGGATTTTTAATTTGTTATTAGATATACTATACCTTTTATGTATTGGATATACTTACTCGGCATGATGATAACTTGTTTCACTAATTCAATTTATTCTTATATTTTGACAAATTTAAATTTATTAGTTTAGATTTTAAAATTGAAAACTACTAATGATCAACAAACCAAAGTCAAATAGATATTTTTATTTATTTTAAATAAATAAATGACACTTATAAAGATTGATAATTACTTAATTATATTTCCTCAAGAAAAATTTAAATTTATTATATGTTTTATCTTTTTGAATAATTACAAACAGAGAGTTTGACATGAATAAAATTATATTATATTCCAAGATAAGTGAATTTTGGACCCTGCAATCCACTTCCGGAGGAAGATATTTCAGCTGAGGTCTTAGGCAAATTTAAGCTAGAAGGCAGATGTAGTAAAGCATACATCATTACACCTAATTAGTAATTAAGGGCCATAACCAATAAAATCAAATCGAATTATACAGTTTTGTTTTGTTTTCAATTATGATATATAAAAATATTAAATTTATTTATTAGTTAATTTATTCGATTGCTAAATAATTAAGTTTCTGAGATGAGCCGATTGATGAAAATCCCTAAATTTTTATTATATGTATATGTAAATATATTCTCCCAATTTTTAGAATAGCTTTCTGGTACAACATTTATGGTGTATATGTATAGTTTAATTAATGCTTTCATTAAAAAAAATAAAGAAAAATAAAAAATAAGCTCCACGTACCTATAAAATACATTTAAGTCTTTTGAAGATGAGAGTTCTACATAGGTACGTAGGTGGGAATGCATGTGGTGAGTCACTTATCAAATTAACGTTTTAAATTTATTTATTTTAGATGATACTCTAAAATTAAGGAGTAAAATATTTCAATAAAAATTAGTTATTTTTCATATATTTCAAATTTTATGAGGGAGGAAATAACTAAATTGTAAAATCTAACGAATTTAAACATTCAAACTAATAAAATTAATTATTTTTAGAAAGGAGAGAAAAGACAAATTATTGTAAAATAAAGATTTATTAAAAATACAACATGTCCGTATCACCGATTGGTTTCCTCACTAATTAATAATAGTGGAGCTTGAATCTCAAAATTGGGGATGCATTTGTATACAATACTTATTACATGAACTCAGAAAGTAAATTCAAAGGAGATTAAGAAGCGATATTTTTAAAATCGGGTCAGCTATTGAATCATAATGATAAACAATTCATGATTAAATCAATTCAATCAGGATTAGATCGACTGAATTTTTATTTAAATTTATTATTTTTTAATTAACCTCATTAATTTATTTTTCTAACCCGATCAATAAATACTTTCAAGTTAAATCAATCTGACCGGTTAATTAAATCCGGTTTCAAATCCATCTTTTAAGAAGAGTTACAAAACTATTATAACACATCAATATATTTATGTAACTTCCCCGCTATTTCCATCTACTTTAAGGCACAAAAATGATTGAAAAAATACTTCCTCATATCATATTCATAAATTGCTTTTATGAACCAAATCGATTATATGATACTATATAATTTGATGGTTAAAAAGATAAGGATAAATGGTTATTTTAGTTTATTTTATCATACATGACATCATTTAATTAACTTGATTTATAAATAAGTTATGAACCGAATAGATTTTTAAGAAAATAACCTAAAAACCTGACTTTTTTTTATCTTTTATGTCAAAATACATGAACTTAAGTTTTCTATTCAAATATACCAAGACATACTCAGTGAGTATACCATATATACTCTCCATACATACATTTTTTCGGACTCTAAAAACAGTTGAAAAAAGATATACGTAAAGATACAGCCGATATAGTTCATAATTACATACATTTTAAATATTTTGATATTCAACTTTCAAATACCGGTATGCTCGTATTTATTCTAAAGATTTTTCAAATAAAAGGAATGTGGGGCTGACCTTCTCTCCTAGTTAAATAAGTATTTAGTTGCGTATACGTATTTTGACCACCCTAGATGTATGGTGGGTCCCTATCCCACCTTCACAATGTATTGTCAGTTCACTTAAATGGTTTTAGGTATAGCATTTCCTTTTTCCTTTACACACAATACATTTATAGCATTTAGGTCCTCATTAAAAACATTGGCTTTTATATCCAACGTCTGATATCTGCTAACTACAGTAACATAATTTCTCAGACAGACAGGTGTCCGATTTTGACCTGATTTTTAATAATATATTTAGAGCAGTGTTACAGTGTAGAAGTACTTTCAATTCACGACCATCTTAATTGTTAGATTAAAAAATTCAAATGATTCAACAGTTTATATTATTGCATTATAGCAAGAATATATAAACGGACTCATCTAATCATCACCCTATATTATAATATGTACAAATTGAATTAAATTTCAATAAAAATGAAGACAAAATGGGAATGCTATATATATAGACTATGTTTCTCACCATTTTCTTACAGTTCTCATCCATAACAATTGGTCGAGGAAGCCATTTATGATATAACTCAAAACACTTATTATTATTATTATTATTATTATTATTATTATTATTGTTCTTTTTTGCATTATATTTATATTTTCTATTTTCTATATATTTCACAAATCAGAAGCAGAAATTTCATATTTCTGAAATGGAGCCAGGAAGTATGGTAGAGTTTCTTAAGAATAAGACCATTTTGGTCACTGGTGCAACTGGGTTTCTAGCTAAGGGTACATATATTTATATACATATAATTGTAATTCTTCTTTTTATTTTCAAATTTAATATGAGTGATATATGTTAATGTTTTCCTTGATCAATATGCAGTTTTTGTTGAGAAAATATTGAGAGTTCAACCAAATGTGAAGAAGTTTTATCTTCTTTTACGAGCAACCGATGCTGATTCTGCCATGGAACGTCTGCATGATGAGGTATGAATAAATTTGTCTTTTTTCATATATATTTTTTTTTAATATTGGTTAATAAGGAGGAAAAAAAGCTTATTGGTTCGTTTTACAAGTGATTATATTTTTAAATGTAATCATCAATTTATATTTGTGGGACGTGCAGATTATAGGGAAGGATTTGTTCAAGGTTTTAAGAGAGAAATATGGTGCAAGTTTAAATTCATTTATATTAAATAAGGTGACTCCCATTCCTGGAAATATATCTCTTGAAGATTTAGGAATCGATGACTGTAACTTGAAACATGAGATTTGGGAAGAAACTAATGTGATGCTGAATTGTGCTGCTACACCGAAATTTGATGAAAGGTAACTCAACTCACAATAATGACAATATAGATAAGGTCTTTTTTTGTGTTGTGAGTTTCTTTACCACGACGGATTATTATCATAGCAGTATCATTAAATAAAAATTTATCGATAGTTTTATGTTAATATTGATTAATTAGACTGATAAAAATAATAAAAATTGTCAAGAAAATTATTTTCTCTAATTACTTTGAGGCAGTTTATCATCAATATAATTGCCTAGATAAAAAAAAATTGCCAATAATGATCAAAACTAATAGTTATTTTCGTTGTTATTTGTCCATTGGGGTATTTCTGTAGATATGATGTGGCATTAGGCATAAATACACTGGGAGCTTTGAATGTGTTGAACTTTGCCAAGAAATGCAATAGGCTGGAGGTTCTTGTTCATGTCTCTACTGGTAAATTAATTAATTAATTATAAAAATCATTAAATTTTCTTTTATTTTTAACATATATAAAACCTCTTTAAAATTTATCGGCTCTTCAAATAATGTGTTTATTTTCAGCTTACGTATGTGGAGAAGATAAAGGACTTATATTAGAGAATCCATTTTCAATGGGTAAAGCAAAACAAGGTACCAAGAAAATAGATATAGAAGAAGAAAAGAAATTGATACAAGAAAAACTGCATCAACTCCTATCTGATGAAAATAATTCCAACAAAAAGATGACTGCAGCCATGAAAGATTTTGGCCTTGAAAGGTACCATATATTTACTATTCAATTAATCTATATATAAATAAAAGATTGTTTATAGTATTTATCCATTAGCAGTAATAGTAATAATTTGTTGTATATTGATTAATAAATAGGGCAAGGGAATATGGGTGGCCAAATACATATGTGTTTACAAAGGCAATGGGAGAGATGCTTTTAATGCATTTGAAAGAGAATGTAAATTTACTCATTATGCGTCCTACCATGATCACAAGTACTTTCAAAGACCCATTTCCTGGTTGGATTGAAGGTGTTAGGTAATTCATTTATGTATGTTTGTACTCACCCACCCATATAATTTTATATACTAAGTTGTATGCATGTAGGTACCCACTCATAATTTCATATATAAAGTACATTTTTCTAAACAGTTATCTCTAAAAATTTTTTATTAAATATCAATAACTGAGTGATCTCTCTTTCTGTTTTAAAATATATATATATATATATATATATATATACATATATATATATATATATATATATATATATATATATATATATCAATCTATTTTTCATTCCACTCCCTTGTATCTCAAAATCTTACATATATATTTTACGAATACCTTCATTTTTATTTTTTTTCTTTTTTAAATGAGGAATATCCTTAATAAAATTTTCTGATTCAACCACCGTTAAAACTATCATTTATTGGTCGATCAGGCTGACAGCTCTTACATCCCCTGCGTCTCCATGGGACCCTTCATATAAGTTTGCTGCTAGGAGCGTCAATAGTCGAATCAATAATCAATAGAAGTTTCAATATATTAACTAACATATAATTTTACATTAAATTTTATTTAAATATCTTATTTTTTTGGTTCATGATTTATTGAGCTGTTTCACTTTTTGAATGTACAACTAATAAATCCTTTTTCTAATAAGTTCTATAAAAAAAATATTTATCAACTTTGTGCAACGCGTAGAATACCTGTCTTACCTAAATTCATAAATATACGTATTGACCACATTCACAGTAAATTATTCCGTTATTAATAAAAAAAAATATACATCCAATTATAAATAATGTATCTAATAAACAAGGAATTTTTCTTCAAAAAAAAAACAATATATTGCATAATTTCTTTTAACGTTTGTGTTTTCTGAACAGAACTATTGATAGCGTGATTGCGGGCTATGGTAAAGGGAAATTGACATGCTTCATTTCCAGTCCACAATCAACCCTTGATTTGGTGAGTTAATTTTTACATGTTTAAGTAAAACATACTAAGAAATTATTTAGATAAAATAATATAATAAAATAACTTTAATCAAATTTAATCGGTCTTACTTTTTTAGATTTAATCAATTTTAATCAGATTTAATTTATCCGTTTTTAAAATTTAAATATCAAAATTATCACATTTAACCTATCAATTTTTAAATTTTAAATCTCAAATACACCTATAAAATCTAAGTTAAAATAAATCTTAAAAATGGATAATATCTATTTATTATTACTTATATTAAAAATATATGAATACAGATACCGGTTGACATGGTGGCGAACGCAATTATAGTAGCTATGGCAAAGAAAACTTCAGAATTAATATATCATATAGGATCTTCGTTAAGAAACCCAGTGAATTTCTCAAATTTGCATGATTATAGCTACCGTTATTTTACTGAAAATCCATGGATTGACAAAGATGGGGAGGCA
>CAOJCQ010197278.1:0-15079 GCA_948356215.1 Stillingia texana | reverse complement strand
ATGAATGTGGAAAAGACATGAATGAGAAATGGATGACATAAATGCATAAATGAAATGCATGATCATATAATATGAAAGCGTAATGAAATGCATGGATAAGATGCATGGGAACAATGAGGAATAATGAGAATGATAATGAATGTGAGAAAGCATAAAGATGCTATGTTGAAATGAATGAAAAGCATGATGATGCTATATGTGAAATGTGAATGAAAGCACAATGGTTGCTATGATGAATAAGAATGCTAAGGCATGAAATGATGATAAATATAAATGTGGAATAAAGCGGACATAATGAATATTGAATGATCATATAAATACAAATGAGGAATATCCAAAAATGCATATTGCTTTACTAAATAGTGGATCGATAGACATGTCTAGAAGGATTGCAGCTGCTACCGGGTGTTCACGCTACAACGGTCATAAAAATGTTACTGACGAGTAACGAAAAATATATATATTTACCTATGGGCTACCGATGGTATCCAATGATACCAATGCTACAACATCTACCAATGGTATCCAATGATACAGATGCTACAGCATCTACCGATGATATCTTTGTGATATCGATGCTACGATATCTACCGATGGTATCTATGATAACGATGCTACGAAATCTATCGATGGTTACTTACGGGTAACCGATACCAGTATTTACCGTATTCATCACCAACGGATGACTATCGTTTGGTCCGCAATCCACTATAAAAGTAAAGAGAATAAATTGATTTTTAAATAATGTCAATGATGATAATGCCGATGGGCTAATGATATGATAATGATTGCCTATGGGCTACCGAGATGAAATTGAATGCCTATGGGCTACCGATATGATAATGTGCTGAAAGGGGCTACCAACAAAGAAGAGAAAGGTAAATGATAAGCCTTATAAAGAAGGCATGGTAAGTGTTAATAAAACACTTAAAACGGAAATAAATGTGCATGTGATTGATGATGTGCACTTGAATGCTTTTATGCAATTGTGTTTATATGATGAGCATGATTGATATGTGATGATGATAAAGATGATGTGATATAAATAGCATGATGTATGCATGGCTTAAGTATAATGATTAATGTGATTGAATGAGGAACATGTATGAGATAAATATATGTATGATGAAAAATGAACAATGAACTATATATGATTGAGTGTGAATGATATGAATTGTATGAATAATCATACATAGGATTCATTGTGGTGAGTATTCCCACTAAGCGTAAAAATCACTTAGCACGATTGTTATCCGTGCAGGTCAAAGGGATACAATATGAGCACGTCCTGAGGACCCCGCTGGTCCAAGCCAACAGAGATAGAAGTATATCCAATGTATATAAATATTTTGTAATGTAAACTATAAAGGAAATGTAGTAAAGTAAATTGGGTTTTGTTATTGACCTAGAAGTGGGTAATGTAATTGAATGTTAAATGTTAAACATATGTATTAAGCTATTTAGCTTATTAATGTATTAATCTTATAATGATCATAGTAATGAATTGGCCTACTATGCATGAAACAATTCTGTTGTGCTTATAAATGAATGTATGTATGAATACAAGAGTTTCGTTGTGCATGAGACTAATATGAATTGAAAGTACAATGAATGTATAATGATAATGAATATGATAAGGAGATAAATGAATATGCTTCCACATGATTATGAATTGAATACGAATAGAAAATGAATAGGATATTACGTTTCCGCAGATGAATGTATAAATGTATGTATATGAATGAATGTGATAGATGGAATGAGTGTATTGTATCTTAGGCTTGTAGCGGTGACCTGGTTGTACCGTATATTGTACCGGATGTTGGGCGTACGGTATGCAAGTATGGCTAGGTAGTTGCTACGCCGTATGTGGCACTACGTATGAGTTGGTATATGTATACGTATATATGTATACAAATGTATAAGGGGTAAGGGCGCTATAGACCCAAAGGTCATACACATACCAAATAAGGCACAAAGGTCATCCATATATCATACTCAACTCAAAGTTTGTCCATATATCATATCTCAATATTGACGATAAGATGGTCACAACTCCATTTTTAAGTTCATTATGCATATATGTTTTATAAATATGTATATCGGTAATCAAGTACCAAATATTTCCAATTTATCATTAATCATGTAAACATATAATATATACAATCCATCAATCAACATATTTTCAACATATACCATATGATGCTCACCATCCAATATTCACCATAAAGATCAAGAATACACATAAAAATCTATAAAATCAACAAATCACCAGGTAGCCCAATAAATCATATAAGCATCAACCCAATGGATTTTATCTCATGTGTTATACTCACTTGGCTAAGATGAGTAATCTATCTATTGCTCTAAATCCTTCTCACGATTCACTGCTGGCAGTCCTAAATTAACCATAAAATAGTCGATTAACATTAAAATGCTTATTTTCATATGCAAAGATATGTATAGAGCTAAACCCAAATGACAATTTATATAAGTTAAGTTTTAACAACCCTTATTCAATCACAAATTTCTCTCAAATGTTAGGTTCATTTATTCTCAATTTTGTACATTATGTCACTAATATATAGGGCAACATTTGATTAGGTTATAAATTAGCTAAAATCCAACCCCAACATCACCAAAATGAAGTCACAATCTGAACTTCAAAGTCTGCCTCGACAGCCAGACCTTGAATGAATATTATGATTATAACTAATTATATAGAGGTCAGATGAACCTGAAATTTTACAGAGTCTTGCTAATATTTAAGAAACATTTCACTAATTTATGGTTAAACTCAAATCTAACTCCAGCCTAATCAAAATAAATCCAAAATCTGAAGTTCATGATCTGCTAGTCCAGTAGACCTCAAGTTAATATTGTTACCATAAGTAATTTAAAAATAGTCCAAATTTAATTTTGTAAACTGATCCAATTACTAGACATAATAAGCTTAAAGCCATATAAAAAAGTATCTTCTAATTCATTCTATACAAATTATGGTGAATTTCTCAAATCGACACACTGTCACAAGCTTTCAACATAAAACAGTTTCGACCTTAGTTCACTTATTCTAGTATAACTATTTTATATGAATTCAAAATCAACTTCTGTAAAATCCTGTAGATACAAGGCCTCCTTATCTTTCTAAAGGTGTAAAAATATTCATTAACTCAATCTGTAAAATCCTTAAAAGTCTCTTAAAAATAGACTACAACAACTGAATAAATACAACAACAAGTTTACCTTAAGGATTGATTTGGAAAGATAAAGATAAGAGTGAAGGGGATGGAACTCTTGGTGGACGTTGCTAGTTTTTGAAGAAAAGAAATGAATTGAAGAGGTGGCCTGTTGGAGTTTTTATAGCCAGATTAGGGAATTAAGCTATTTAAATGGGAGGAGGTGGGGTGATGCACAAATACAGTGATACCTCCAACTTATCCCACTTAAGTCTAGGTGTGAGCATATATGTATATATAATAATACATATACTTAGGCAGGTGCAAGATATATATATATATATATATATATATATATATATAAACTTTAGCATAAGCATTTATATATATCCGATCATGATTAACATTACACCGAGTGCTTCTAATGACACTGTTCTTTCCCCTCGATATCTGACTAACTATGTGTCAACACCTATATCAATATAATTATAATTCCATTTCTACTCACTGTAATAAGGTTATTTCCACAAAAATACATTTGTCTAATATAAAATAAAAACAATTAATCATATTAGTTTTGGTGCATATCACAAGTGTGTGATCAAATAGAAACCCTAACCTTAACTAATTCTCTTTATTCTTAATTGTCTACTTTCTGTCAAATTTTCTTCTAAAACATATATGGTATCTCATGCTTATATCATACGCTACTAATTCCATCATAAAATGTAAATGATATATGTATAGCGTCAGGGATAAAAATTGAAGAATGCTAGGAAAAGTGCACACACGGCCATGTGCAGAGTACTGGAGCAATTAGACTAATTTTTCTAATTTTATATGGGCATGTCTCCCAAGCACACAAATGTGTGCAGGCATGCAGAGCTATTTTACTAATTTGGTGTATTTTACACGCGTGTCTCCCAGGCACATGGGCATGTGCAGGCATGCATAACTCCAATTTTAGGGTTTTAAAACATATTATTTAGCCTTCCTATGTTTACCTATAAATAGGGAACTTCAATAGAACTTTGTACAACTTTTATTCAGACTTTATTTCAATTGATTTTCATCAATTACACTTCATTGAATCCAAGTAAGTTATTATATGATTTTATTTTGCATTAAGAATTTAACTAGGGTTTGTATGTTTATGCATTATTGAGTTCTATTTCTTTTTGCTACTTTAATCAATCTATTATAGTTGTTACTAATTACGGGTCAATTAGGGGTGACTTAGATTGGAGGTTGGGGTTCCGAACAAGATATCTGTATAAACTGCATGTCCCGAGGGTTTAGCCTAATTATAGTCTAGGTTTTTGCGTCATAAGACATGGGCTTCTCTAATTGGGTATATTGTCTCTGTCTCACCACAAAGACTTCCACAGTTTTGAAGGAAGGAGTCCCTTCACTAGAATTGGAAGCACTCTTATAATTCTTGTAGGAGCCTCTACTTCTACCTCGGTTATTCCTTGATTTCTTCCTATTTCACTCGGGGTCAGTCTCTGTTTCCACACACAGATTATTTAGTGCCTCTCAGGACACCAAACCCTTATATTGACATATGACTTTGTTGTTTCATTGGTGTTATGGAGGAAGTATCATGTCTGGTCCGTATCTTTGAGCCTTACTTTCATTCGAGACCACCTCTTTGAATCTGACCATGTAGGCCGACAGTGATTCCCTTGGTTCCTGGGTCATAAACTCTTGGCCCACTAGGCTATCTTGGATGGACGTGTAGTCCTCATATTGCTTTTGGAATGCAGCCACTAACAGGGTCCAATCTTTCCTCACATTATTTTCAAGGGTCAAATACCATTCTAAGGCTCAATCCTCAAGGGACTATAGATTTTTCATCTCTCATCTAACTGTGCATTTTGAATTGCAGTGACATATGCAAACAGATGAGCTTTGGGGTAAGATGTGCCCATGAACTTCAGCAACACGTGCATCTTAAAATTTTCTGGGATGTTCTCATCCTCAGTCAAGGATAACTCACTACTTGAAACTAAGCCCTTCCCTGGCAACATCTTCTTTAGGGCCACCATTTCTCTTCTCAGAGCTTCCATCTTAGGGTTACCTCCATTGTCTTCTCTTGAATAGGAGGGGATGATTCTTGCAGGGATCCTTCAATGATCTCCTCAATGGCTATTTCAAGTCAGCTATCTCTCTCTATTCGAGAGTCATTTCCACTTCTTCTTCAATGAAATCATCTTCACCTACATTGCCTGGTTGGAGCTTTCACCACTGGCATCCCCAGGGACAATTGTCTTTTTTATCCGATCCATCATCATCTTCTTAATTTCCCTCATCTCTTTTTGAAAGTTCAGGAATTCCTTTTGTGTCACATATTACCGAGCATGTTATTAATTGGTTGAGCGGTTAAAGGACTGGAGTCAGGAGGTTTATCTGGCTGAAGAGAGGCCTTTATTCTCTGGTCCACTATCTTATCCCTATGCATATCACACAAGGGTTAGTGGACAAGAAATAAGTCATGATGCATGAATTGGATTCTCTTAGAATTATAGACAGATTCATTCTCCACGTTAATTCACCATAACTATCTCTAAGGAGTGATCAAATAAAACCTAACCAAGCTTAATTTTGACTCAAATCTGGTTCACAATGACCATTCCTTGCATAAAGAATCATCATATAAAACCTAGCCAAGTCTGATCTTGAGCTCAAAGTTTGTTCACAGAAATCCCTTAATCAGCAAAAATTGTCAAGTGAAATTTAACCGAGTCCTATCTATCCATAATTCTAGAACTATCCTCATGATAGTTAATCATAATGCATGTATGCATGATGTGCGTGTAATGCAGCAGAGACATACACAAGTAATTTTCTTCCAACCTTATTTCTCCTAGACAGGGGTCTTGTGCATCTTTCCTAGGTGGGCTTCACTCAAGTGTTAACGGGGAATACAAGAATGCATATTCTATACTTTCTTGAAGTATAGGTCAAAAGATAAAGCGCAAGTACCTAGCTAGGTGGTGAATGATATTGTAACTTGTATTCAGACATAGTTGAGCCATCATATCCAGGCAAAGAGTATTTCAGCATGAAATAGCCCTCTGCTCGGATAAAGGCTCAAAAGATGTCCAATTACGGTTATAAGGTCAAAGTTTTGGTCCTTTTGGCTTGGGGTTTCGACAATAAGGATTATCATTCAATTATATCCCTATTACCCTTCCCATTTGATATACCACATTGAGTGAACGTGGTACCAGGGGCTAAAAGTCGGTATTATCACCCCTCACGATCTCCCACCTTGAATTAAGTGGGTTCACACTTAAGGGTGCCACCAGGGTCAAAGTGACACAAAAAAGTACATGTAGGCAGAAAACAAATGTGAAGATACAATTGGTTTGGATTAATTAAGAATTAGTTAAAGAAAATGCATGAAAATAATTAATTAATTAAAATAGGTTGGATCTTTTTGGAGTGGATTCTCTTTTTAAAAATTCTAATTCCCCAATGGAGTCACCAAATCATTTTACACCATAGGTCGTATCTTACCCCGTGTTTCCCCTATTAACGATTTTAGGGACCAAGTAGAGATATGAGGGCAAAATACCGCTTACATGGCAACTTTTATTGGTTTATAGAAGATATAAATTTTTATATTTTATTTTTGAAAACAAAAAGGGGTCGCCACTCGGTTTACATGAAACTGGGAAAGTAAACCAAATATTTCAGGGTTCAAGAATTCACATCTTATTTCGACCCATTTGAATTAATTAGTTATGTTCATGAATTTTTTTAACTAATTCTTTATATTAATCCTAATCTACACGAGATGTGCAATTAAATTAAAAGCACATTTCAAGTTAGGCAAAGTGGGAATAAAAAATGATATACCAATAAAGCAATATAATGCATGTATATGACATACATCCATAAAACCGGGTTTGTTCGTTAATTAGAAACTTTGGTTACCGCATGCAATAATTTAATATAATCATTTTCATATTTTTCTAGAATTAGGTGATTTTTATTAATGAAATCAATACATTTTTTTATGAAAATGTCCAATTAATTCCTATGTAGAAATAATTAAGCGACTTTTGATTTTCTGGTTTTCATAAAATGAGCAAGATAATTATATATAAAAAATGCATAAACATGTTAATATATACGATAAAATAAATCTAGTGCCCTAAAATATTAAGCATAAAAGTAAGTGAATAACTTAAATATCTAATTTATTACAAGTGACTTTTCCGGGAATACTTGAGACCTTAAAATATATCAAGTAAAAATGATAAGTGTTGAAAAAATAAAATGACATGTAAAACGAGGATAAAATAGAAAACAATGTTTTTTAAGATGAAAACGATCTCAAAACATAAAAATGAAATAGCCATCAGATCCGGATCATGATTTTCCTTCAAACCGAGCATATGCTTGACCCATATAGGATTTTTGGTTGAAGAGAAATCAACGAATAAAAATCAAAATCCGGACAGAAAATTATTATATGAAAATAGTAAAAATAATTCAAATAAATCAATATTTAAACCATATAGATTATAAAAAAATACCAAAATAAAGATTCTCGGTTTCTCATCATCAAAGGGATCACAGATCCATCTTTGAGGAATCATCGAAACCTCATTGAAACAAATAAAACTAAATAAAAAGTAATAAAAGTGAATAAACTTAAATATAATGTTTAAAAAATAGAAATAAATAAAGTAAGTATCAAAATGAAAAGAAAGATGAAGAAAAGGGACTAGTCAATATTTACTCAGGGAGATTTACCTTTTGAAGTCCGACTTTTCGGATTTAGACATGGATGAAATCTTCAAATACAAAGGATTAAAGTGTTTATCATGTGATTAATTAATCAACTAATTAAATTCTAGGTCTAATTAGTTTTTAATTAAGTCTAGAAATGCTGATTAAATCTGCCCAAAGTGTAAAAATCTGTCTAATAAATTGCTAAGAATCTCTCCTTAATTGTCCAAAAGTCCTTAAAATGAAAATTCTGAGTCCTATTTATAAACCCAACATTTGAATAGGGTCAAATTTGTCTAAATACCCAAAAATTAGGGGTAAAATGGGCATTTCACGTGTCTCAGATCTCGAAAAGAGGCATCGCCGCCTCTTTGTGGTGGCTTCACTGCCTGGGCAGCAATGCCACTACCATGAGGTGGCAGCGCCACTGCCACCTGCCATGTGGCGCTTCGGTCTGAGACTTGAAAAACCCATTTTCTCTCTCCTAACATATTTTGACATCTTGGTTCCAAATCCACTAATAAAATTTTGAAATTCAAACCCAAAATGCGTCAAAAGAGAAACAACAAGACTTCGGTTTGGACTCAAAAATCACAACTTTACCTTTCCAGACTCGTCTCGAAGCGCTGAATCCAATTTCGATGATGGAATTTCATGATTCAAACCCGAGAAAACCAAAAGGGAAAAATCATTATTTATAGGTCTGAGATAGGGTTATTTATCGGTTTAATTCTATTTTTATATTTGACTTCCATGTTCTCCTACTCCAAAAACCGTGCCTCAGGATCGTAGGTGATCAACCTCTCATAATAGAGAATCTTCAAACTAGAAACCTTAATCCAGAGATCATCAAACATACTTCAATTTTTTTAAACTAAACATAAACTAAATAAAGTAAAAAGAAGAGGTATGAACAATAAAACTAATAAAAAGCCTCTTGAATCTTGTAATCTTCTTTAAATACTTTAATTCTTTTCATTTTCTCGTTCATTCTTGAAAGGTAAATAAAATGTTATTTGAAACTTTTTCTAAGAATGAGATTGTTTGGTGGCTTTGAAGAAGATGATGAGTATATATGACTTCAAAATCCTAGGTTATTTTTGGGGTCTCTCATTAAATATTTCTCAAGATATTGTTTATAATTATGAAGAGCAATGAGAGTGCTAAGTCACCCACAACATATAAAAATCCAGAGAAAAAGATGATAGAAAAGTGATAAAATTGGAGAAAAAATAAGTTATCTAAAGAGATTGAATAGATCGTGATAACAAATTGTGACGATGATTTACAGAAAATTGCTAGCAAATAAATTTTTTCAGTTTATTGTCAAAGCTTGTCTCTCGACCACACTATAAAAACTGATAGTAGCTATTTTTTATTTTTTTTTTGTCACATTTTAACTCTATCTTGATCATGGCCATGGTGATTTGAGGAGTCCATGATTTCTCCTTTTTGCCACCTTTTTTTTTCTTCAATTAAACTATAATTTGTTCAAAAATAATTATCCTACAATGAAAATACTTTGAAAAAACTACTATTACACTCATTACTCCACTATGCGAGAAACACGCCATGATAAGCACCAACACAACAAACAACATCAAGCGATTATATAATTTTCAACAAATTTGAATATGAACTTACTTAACGCTTTAGAAAACATTTTCCATTACAAGTGGGTGACTACCCAATTTTGACATGTATTTTTACAAATACCATGCTTTGAGAACCCGAATACTTAGAATTTGATATCATTTCAACATGGAAAAACATATTATCATCAGTATTACCATCCTCATCAATTGACTTATTTTTAACAATATTTTATTTGACTCTATTAAAATATATTTATAACTCGGCCATATAGTTTCATGAGTATAAACTATTGTATAAAAAAATAAAAAAGGTTGCATAACTGTAATATTAGTTATTTTATATCAAAAATAAATTTTTTAATATTTAATACGTATTTTAAAAATAAATAAAATGCAACTAATGAATATTAACTTAGATAATGATTATAAAAACTAAACGGTAGAAATTTAGTTTTGATCCACTAATTTTGATATCTATTTGTTTAATTCTATCAAAATATAGGAATTGTTAGAAATTATTGATTCATCTAATTTAACCCACTTAACATATGTAAATTAATCGTAATTTAATATTTTGATATTTAAATTTGAATTTAATTAAATCCAATCTCGACCACCGTTAATCTAATATATATTATATATAAATGTAGTATTGGGATGAATTTTTCTAAATTTTTTGTTATATTTATTGAGTATATTTTATTAGATAATATAATTATATTTATTATCTTAATATATTTAAATATATTATCCTTAATTTTTTTCAAAATTGAATTAATTATATTTTTACCTTTTTTTCATAAAATTTTTATCATTATCTTAAAACAACTACGTTTCTTCAAATATACATGAATTTATTTAAATATTTATTATTTATATCAGGATACTATAATTTATAACTTTTATTTAATCAACTTATTCATTTATATCTAAAATTAATGTTTTTAGATTTATATTTAATTATTAATAAATGTTTAATAGTTTTTTATTTTAGAAATCTTGTTCTTTCTATTATATTTGCAAAATTTTTACAAATAATAGTAAAAATATAAAAAAAATCAAGAATCTAATTAAATCCCATTAAATTTCGATTGAACCGATCCAATCATAATCCAGTTGATATACTGGTTCGACGTCTGTTTCGGTTTTAAAAACATTAATTAAAAATAATTTTAGTTCAGAAAATAAAATGGATCCCGATAAATATGCTACATTCGTGTCAATAGGAGGTATAAATCCACCAGATTTGCTTTAAACTGGGTTTTATTGATCCAATTTTCATGGGTGTGAGATCAAGATCCATTCTCATATTCATTTAATGGTCCAATAAAATTTTATATCTTATAAATACAATTAAAATGAATTATATAAGTCACGGGCAATTTGATTGTTTTTTTTAAAAATACTACATAGTTTTTCAACATCAACTAGACATTTCAATACGGTAGCTACATGGAAATACTGTAGTACTTGGAGTAGTTATATTCATGTTAATACTAGCTTTTATATATATATATATATATATATAATGATGTCTCGGCAATTGATTTTTATCAAAGAAATTTATATTTTTCTTGGAAAAAATTATATTAAAATAGGCTTAATTTTATATTTTTTATATAAAAAATTAAGGGTAGAAGATGGACAACTCAGCAAGAAAATCAAACTTAATAATTTACCATGAATTAATAAAACGATTTGATGTGATAACCTTATTAGTTGAAAATTAAGGAAAATACTTGTTCACACCAAATGATAATGAATATTTAGTACATTAGAATTAGACTAGGCAGATGGATCAAATCAGACAGGTTCAAATCCAGGTCACTTTGAAATCAAATTCTTTGGGTCCGAGTCATTTGGGATTCAGATCATTTTAGATACGAGTCACTTTGAGTTCAAATCGGGTCTCGCATTCACAGTTTCATAGATAGACATATCAAATTTCATCATCACCATGTAATCAAGTATTCGGTCAAACACTTTGTTGATATTTTCAAAATTATATATAAGCATGCATACATATGCATGTATGTATAAATGTACACATGTATGCATTTGCATGCTATGTATAGGTATATTATATATGTATGTGTGTATGTATGCATTCATTTGTATGTATGTGTGTATATATGTATGCATATATGTATTTATGTATGTATGTATACAAGTATGTATACAAGTATGTATATATGTACGTATGTATGTTATATTATGTATATTATGTATGTATATTTACATGTATGTGTGTTTGCATATGTGTATATATATATATATATATATATATATATATATATTGTGTGTGTATGCATGCATATGCATGTATATATGTGTATATATATGCATGTTATGTGTTGATACCCAGGTCTGAACTCCTAATTTGAGATTTTCTATGATGAAAAGAGGATTATTGGGATCCCGGAATATGTTTCTCATACTTGATAAACACGACTTTCAAGAGCAAATAAACAGATTAAGAAAACCTAAAAAAACTTAATTTCAGGTCTAAAGTTGAGTTTTTTCATTTTTCATGTGTTTTGTATTTGAATTTGAAAAATCCGATTGCGGATTTGGAATCAGGACGCCGAAAAATGTAAACTAGGAAAAAATCATTTTTCATGCATGAGGGCCTCGGTTCGCATGTTTTGGGTTCGAATTTCAAAATTATGATCATGGATTTGGAATCCGGAAGTGAAAAAACATAAAATAGGAAAAACCAATTTTTTAGCCTTGTTTTGGGTTTTAATTTCAAAATTCTGATGATGGATTTTGAATCGATATGTCGAAAAACGTAAAATAGGAAAAAATCATATTCCAGCCCCGAGGGCCTCGGTTCGTGTGTTTCAGTTTTGAATTTCAAAATTCTGATTGCGGATTTGGAATCAGGATGTCAAAAAACATATAAATAGAGAAAAATCATTTTTTTGGCCCCAGGCCACCCCACACGTCGAATGCGGCAGCCTGCACTGCCAACGGGCTCGCCCAGAGCGCTGAACTTGCTGCTGCTTGCCGACACAACCCGGAATGCGTCCGATGGCCGCATGCAATCCCACATCAATTTTTTTCTGAGTTTTTCAACCTATAAATAGACTCCACTTCCTAGCATGGGGGAAAAATATGAATAATAATATTCCAATTTTTTGGCTAAAAATATTTTTTTGTTGTTTTTTAGAAAAATAATTTTTCAATGTTATTTTCTTATAAAAACGACTTTTTAGTATAAAATTTTATTGAGTTTTCTTTACGCTTGAGGGTTTCGCACGTCTATCAAAAACTCGATCTCGCTTTAAGAAGTACGTCATCCGCCTGAGAAAATATTGTTAGTGCATAAATTTAATTATTTGATTTATTTATTTTAATTATTAGCTTTTAGTTAATTATTTACTTTATTTATTTTATTAGAATAATTTTAATTAATTTACTTTCTATTATTTTATTTTTTTGATTTTCTTTATTTTAATTTCTTTTTATTATTTTGAATATTTTTATTTATCGGAAATGTCCGATACATCATTTATAATAATGTAGATTTATTTTTATTTTCGTATTTATATATTTATTTATTTTTCATATTTTAATTATTCTAAATTATTAGAAATATTATTTTTGTATATTCATGCATTAGAGATTATTTTAGGATATTATTTATAAAATTCGTCATAAAAAGACATTTAATTGGTTTTCTACTTAAAAATTAACCGTTGTTTTCTTAATTTGATTTTTCTTAATAAAATGCACTTAAATTAGATAAAAATGTAAATATTTTGATATATAACATGCGGGAACCAAAGTTCCCAAATTAAGTGAATAACCCAGTTTTATGTATGATAACATTGACATACATTTTTATTGTTTTTTTAATTTATTTTATTTTATTTTTATAAAATTATGTGTAAATATGCACATTTAATTTAACTACATTCATGTGAGTTTAGATTAATTGAAAATTTATTAAAATTTTTGCATGAACTTAATTAATCGAATTCAATTATAGCGACCGAAATAGGACGTGGATTCCCAAACCCTTAACCTTTGTTTATGTTTTCCGGTTTCATATAAATCGATTGGCGACTCCAAATTTGTTTTCAAAATTAAATACAAAATTTTATTTTCCAAAGATAAATTGAATCACCATATAAAACCCTCGCCATGAGGTAATTGTCCTTAATTCTTCTTAATCGATTTCATTCAAGTCGAAGAAAGTGGAAATATGGGCAATTTTTTCTGCATCACTTGGCCAATTTTAAATGGACTAGTTTTACTTTTCTTTTTTAAAAAGACCCATCCGGAACGTGAATAGGAACCGGTGACTCCACTGGGGAATCAAATATTTTAATTCGAGAATCCATTTCTGAAAAAGTCTAAATTGAATCGATTAATTCCTTTCATGCATTTATTTTGATTAATTCTTTTTTAATCCAAACCAAAATTGCATTGCACGTATATTTTCCTGCACAAATATTAATTGTGTCCCTTTCAACATCGGTACTGCCCTTAAGTGTGAACCCACTTTCAATCAAGGTGGAAGATCGTGAGGGGTGATAATCACCGACTTTCAGCCTCATACCATGTTCACTCAATATGGTATATCAAATGAGAGGATAATAGATGATATATGTTGTCATCCCAAGATGAAAGGACCAAAATTTTGAGACCAGACCATGAATCTCATGTAGTTAAGCCTTAACAATCTCCCCTAGGTGGTACAACCATAATAATATGCATGCTATGTGGATTGATTTTATAACTGTAATTAAACATACTTTGAGCCTTTTATTAGAGCAAAAGGTTATCACACAACGAAAACCATTTACTCTGCTATAAGGGCTCAATTACAAATTACAAATTCAATCATACCTAGGTAGACGTGTGATGCCCCCGCAAGCGCACCGCACGTGTCACGCAGCAGAATGGATCGAACGTCGATCCACGTGCGGGGAAACGTGCCAGCAGCCGCACATTCCAACGTATCTCAACTCCGAGATGCGTTGCAATGTAAGCGTAGAATTACCAGTTAATTAATTTCTTTTACATTACCATTATCCATAATATTATACAGCGGAAATAAATTCGTTTCATGTTAACCTAACATACATTCCAAAAGCCTTAGGCCTATTACTATTCATTTCGGCCCATTTATTATTTCTAAATTATTATCTGCCCATTACGCCCATTACTATTCTATATTTTAATTTACTAAGCCCGTTACCATTATTAAAGCCCACCACTTTAATATTTACATACATTTACTTTTACACAGTTCTTACAGTTCAGTTTATTTAGTTACACATTATACAATCCAACGTACTATAATTGGATTATTCTTCAGTGGGGTCTACTAGAACCAGCAGTGTCATCACTTCCTACTCGGTTCTTCTCCACATTTCCTACACGGATTAAAACTCGTGCTAAGCGATAACGCTTAGTGGAGTAATTACACTATCGAATGCAATTATGCAATTCATCATGCATATTATAATGTCGTTATGATTTAACCATGTATCATATATCATCATGCTTATCAAATATAATTCATGGCATCATGTATAATACATCATTTAT
>CAOJCQ010179428.1:0-15670 GCA_948356215.1 Stillingia texana | reverse complement strand
TCTAGTGGCTAGAATTTTACTAATCCCAAAGTAGAGAAGCCCTGTGCATACAAACCTTAATAAATGCCATTGGTGAGATTTTGTAACAGTTGTGTGTATTTGATGAAAGCCTGAAATACAAGTTCAAATGAAAAAAATAGACGACAATAAGAGAATGATGAAGAAATAAACCACGCAGATATTTTCTGGGGATTTGGTCTCACTGTTCGTGGCTGTTTAAAATTCTAGAGTGCTATTTGAAACCTCATTGGTGTAGCTCGTCAAAATTAATTTTGTTATGTTCATGTTGTTTAGCCCCTGTGCTGTCATATCCTTCTAGGCACTTTTCTCAATGATAAAAATAAAGTGGTAAAAGTGATTAGTTTCCACTATTTTAGTTTTTGTTATGTTTTTGATACTGATGCTGTAGAAAGCTGGAACTTAGTGGAAACCAGCTGTAATGGTCATTAGATCACTTCACTGTTCTACTTTCCATGGTAATCATCTGAGGAAATTTTGTTCCCTTCTAGCTTTGGAACTTCAATATGTACATGAATAAATGCTTAGTGTTGCATTATGGTGTACACTGAAATTGCTTATAGAAACTTGTAGAGCTATTCTAGAACATTTCGTAGGTCATTGCACATGAATGAGGTCTGGCTTTATTTCCTGTTTAATAGAAAATAATTAAAATTTTGGCCCATGGAAGAAACCTGAAAATCTCAGGGGCCAATGATGTGTTTTGCCGTTTACTATGAGATGGAATTGTTCTTGGCTAAGGAGATAGGAAAAAGATAGCCATATTCTAATTTATCCGCATAGTTCAATTCAAAGAAGTGAGCATGTTTTGCAAAAACCTTGACTTGGATTTGTATCTTTTTCATGTATTTTTTTTCTTAGGAGAATGGAGATATTGCAGCTGATGATGGTATTCAAAGGGTAGTGCAATATCCATTTTCTGTGAATGAGAAAGTAGTAATTAAGGTAATATTTGGCACTTCTGCTATATTCAGTTTGCTACCCAATTTAATGTGGAATTTGATTGACATGCTGAATCGTGCAGGGAAATAGGAGGACACCAGAAAAATTTGTTGGAAAGGAAGCAATTATCACATCACAGTGTCTCAATGGCTGGTGAGTGAAAGGCCCATCCGTTCTTACACATGTTAAAAAAATGCTTTTGATTACGTAATTGTACTATGAGAGTTATCCAAGAGTCTGTTTGGAAGGAAGAAATTTCACAAAATTGCAATTCCAAAATTTTATGATTGAACGTGAAAGAAAATATATTTCAATTCCTTGGAATTGAACATAACTATCTCAAATCCCACCAAATAGGTGGAATTTGTAAATGAATTCCACAAAACTTGGAAAAATATTTTGACAAAAATAGCCACCCTTATATTTCTCTCTTCCCCTCTCCCTCTTATTTCTTTCTCTTCTCCACTCATCTCACTTTCTCTCTCCATCTTTGTCTCTCTTTATCAACTATCTATTTCTCTTTCCTATTTTTTAGTTTTTAAATTTATTTTGTATTTGTTTTGGTGTGAATTTTCAATTTATAAAGTCATCATTGAAATATTTTTTGTTTAATTTAAAAAAAATGTGGCATTATGATTTTTATTTAATTTTGTAATATTATATTGTTATGGATGTTTTAGGAAATACTGTCAATTGAATTTTAATTTTGGCTGTTCCAAACAAAAATATGTGGAATTCAATTCAGTTACATATTTTAAATTTTAACATTCCAAATATAAGAATTCATTTGAAAAATGAATCTTACATGAATTCCACATTTTTTAATTTCACGTTGCCAAACGGGTCAATTATTTAGATATTGCAATGATGGGTTTATGCAGTGTCTAATATTTTTAAAATACCACCATATAAATAAGGGCTATTTAGAAATAATAAAAAGACAGGAATAATGACAAGATTTGTATGTTTTGGAGAATTTTAAGCTGTAATTGCTGCAGTACTTATGCCATAAACTGATGCATGAGAATGCAGTTTGTGGAAAGTTGATAATGAGAATCAAGTCGTTGCTTAAATTTGCGTGTTCTCAAGTATTCTTCTAGCAGAAAGACACTAATGGTTCCTGTGTTGCAGGTACCTGCTTAAAATTATTGGAAGTGGTGAAAATGTACGTCTACAATATCGTTCTCTTAGAAAAATTTTGGGCTCGCAGGGCATTGAAGATGGGTGTGCTCCGCTTCCTAGCAGCGACTCACAAATTTAAATTTCTGCAAGTACAAATACACTCGTTGGAGAGCACCTGATATGGTATACAAAGCACCTAATATGGTATACAAGGCATATATCCTTTTGTTTATTTGCCCAGAAATTTGATTTGGTGTGTTCTCAGTAGGTGTATTTGAATATTTAGCTAGAATAGATGTAGGTTATACCACAGGAGTTAGCAGCTTGTAGAGAAAGGGAGCTTGAGGATGATACAGCATGCTTCGTTGTAAAATGAGAGTTTCTACCGTGGGTGATTATTTTTCTTTATTACTTATATTTTCCCTTATTTATATATTATATTATTATTGTTGCTGTTACTTTTTGTAACATTATCAGGGTATGTCAAATCAGTTGGAGGAGATGGAGTCTAATAAAGTCAATTGAACACAATCTCTTCCCCATGATTGTATACGTCTGATTTATATTTCTTGGGGGGGAAGAATGGCAGTGAAAAATGAATTGATTATATTGTTGACGAGGATTTATTGTTAATGAACTATTTAGTGAGGAAGAGAGGTTAGGGTTGGGTAAAAAACTAAGCCCCTTGACTGCACTTCTAAGTGAATCCAAATGTGCAGTCTGACCCTTGGACGTCTTTGGAATCCAAGAAATTGACTTTCTCCGTAACCCAAACGATTATTTGCACAACTGACTTGCATAGCAACAGCTTCAGTTATAACAAGTCGATTTAAAGTTGTTTTTTGAAACATTTTGATGAATTGGCTATGATATACATAGAATGTTTGAGGATTATTTTCTCAAGAATTGTAAGCTCCGGTATTATAATGAATGTAGAAAATTGAGATATGTCAAAAGCCTTATATTTATGTTCCAAAAAAATTAAAAATCTTTGAGTGGATCTATAATTTCCCTTAAGATGTTAAAAAAATTTCTGGTACAAGTCAGGCTTACATTTTTGTATCAGATCATGGTTTAAAACATTTTAGAGTTTTTTTCATAGAAGGTTTACGAGAGTTAAGCTTTTTGTATACGATCATGGTATGAAATAATTTAAGAGTTCTTTTTTACAAGGTTTAGGAGAGTTTGGAGGAAACAAAGAGTGCTTGGGAAAGAAAAGAATTGAATTGGGGAAAGATTGTAAATTATAAAAAACCAAAGAAAAACTACAAAACCCAAAATTAAAATAAAGGAAAAACTATATTAAAAAAAAAAAAAAAGAAAAAATCCAAGGTTTGAGGTCCATTACAATTAAAACCCTCACCTTTCAATTTTAACAATCGGACCCCAACGTTAATGAGCCTTTGCAATATTAAATGCAAAAGCAACATAAACCACATCATCAGTAAAAAGAAAGTCCTTCAGCAGCAACTCCTAACTCTTCAAAGGAAGAGAAGGGGAATCATGGTTACTTATTGAACTTGCTAGTCCCTCCCTAAATTATCAACATCCTTAAACATGATTCGCACTACAGAAGGACCCTCCGGCCTCTCGTCTGTTAATTTGAAACGGAAACCGTTAACTAGGACTGAAATCGTGAGTCCCACATGGCCAACTGGATCAAAATCCCCTTACTTTTGTTTATATAATATGTGCAACGGTTATTATTATTTTTTTTATTTAACTCTTTTCATTCTCTCTCTTCGTTTTTTCTCTCCTTCTCTATTTCCTTCTTTGTTCTTCACCTAATTTCTAATCGAGAATATCTTCTTCTTCTTCTTGTTCATCTATTGAAAACTCAAGGCTGGCGTGGAAAAGGTGCAAATCAGACTTAGGGCAAAGATTAGAACTCCACGGACTGTGCAAAACCCAGCAAGGACTTTTCTCAGTTGTCCTCAGTATGGGGTATTGTATTTTCTTTAAAAATTAAATACTATGTTTATGTAATTTTCTAAAACTAATATGGGTTTTCTTCATCAATTGCAGAGTAATGGAGCTTGTAATTTTTTCAAATGGATCGATTCTCCTATTTGTAATCATGTAAGGGAGATATGACTCGGTTGACTCGTGAGAACATTAACTTTGATTTAGTGAGATTGATTTAAGACAATGCAAATCTACAGGATCAAATTCACAATCTGGGAGTTGAGATTGAAAGGCAAAGATCAAATATACGTTTGCTGAAATTAATCTTAGTGATTGCAATTATTCTAACTATGATAATTTTGCTTTTGTAAGGATAAAATGGGCTTAGTTGGGTTTAGGCCTTGGGTTTTAGTATTTTGTAAGGGTTATGGTAAGGGATTAACTATGATTCTATAACTATGATGTTGCTTGCAAGGAACCAATATGTGTAATTTGTAAAGGAATGGGAATGTGTAATTTTGGAATATATAATGGAAATGGTATTTATGCAATTTTGGCTTATATATTTGTTGCCATTAAGTGACAAAATAAAAGCAAATATGTTTATGCATCAAGCATATGTTTATATAATAAAGTTGCATTAAGTGATAAAATAAATCAACATATTACACTATAATAAGCATATATATTTATAATGGAAATGGAATTTGTGGCGGTATTGGCTTATATATATGTTATCATTAAGTGATAAATAAATGAAAAAATTGCATAATAAACATATTTTTATATAACATAACGGTATGCTTTAAATAGAATACTTTTTTAACAACTTGTCTAGAATACAATATACTTTAACTAGCATACTTTAACCTGTCCAAAATATAGTATGCTTTATCTGGCATGCTTTAAAAACTAGAGTATGCATACCCAGCTACCATTTCAATGTATCACAAAATAGTTGACAAAAAAATTTCCCAATCTAAATTCAAACAAGTTCATACAAACAGTTATGCATGACTTGATTCACCAAAAAAAGGACACAAGAAACTCAGATGGCATTCATAGCTTCTTCATCCTTGGGCGTCTTCTCAAGTTAATTGGTTGACTTGATGATCTCTTCCTTATGTCAGACTTCTTTCTAGTGGATTGTGCAGGTTGAGAAACGTTCATAGGTTGAGAAAAAATGTTGGCTCACCAAATGTCTAACTTGCAGAAGAAACTGCCCTACTGTACATAACTTGTGACTTTGACCACTTGTATCCTGGTGGTGGGTTGTTTGGAACCTATATGCAAATTTATCATCAAATTGTTGACAGTGTAGGCAGTTCAATCACAACAGCAATTGGAAATAATATAACAATCATTTACCTCCTCAAAATGTTGCCCGTTCTATTCTTCCATATAGTGTGCAATAGTTCTTTGTCTATGTGCATGATTAGTGGCACTTGTGATGGCTGAAATAAAAACAATTCACAATTTAATTATGTTAAGCAGGCCGGTTAACAAAATATGAATCATTTTTAAACTAGAAAACCTGATTTGCAGAATGTTAAACTTCAGTTGCTGTTTCATGTCCACTAGTTGCAACCTACAAAACATGATCAATTGCTTAGTTTCAACTAATAATAAACAAAAGATGACTGAAGTAAATTCTTAAGTAAATACTCACAATTTTTCTTTTCTTTCTTGTAGTTTTCTTATTTGGACCTACAGGAGGTCTGCAAGTTTTGGAATTGTGTTCAGTCATGTTACATTTTTTGCATTCCTACAGTTGGCCTTGTCTACTCATTTTATATGGGTTCCTTGGCTCGTCAGGCTCTCTAATTCCCTTTCTTTTTGGCCTACCAAGTTGTGGGTTTGGTATTGAAGGTTGCCGATGGTCATATCCAGTCTCTCTCCAGAAATTTTGACTATTCATAGGCTTTATCGGATTACTATAACACCTAATGTAATAGTCTTTATGAAAATATTGATGAACAAACTCCTCTAATATTAGTTTCTTGTAGAAAAGAGCACTGACAGCATGCTCACAGGGACTACCTGTTATGTCCCAACTATAACAAGTACATGTTTTTTCACTAAGTCAATAACAAAAGATGAAGTACCTCTTTTAACACAAAACTCATCCCCTCCATTGCACTTTGGAATGCAGATTCTTGACTTTAACTTATTTGTTTCCAATTTCCTCTAAGCTTTGGGTGTAATAGGCCCCTCATAATCCTCCATCGAAGCTCTGTGTCTATGAATCAACAATATAAGACAATTCTAGATCTCTTCAACCAGTGACAGTATTGGAATTTCTTTGAATGGAGTGATAGCAACATTGAATGACTCATATATGTTGTTGTATAACTTGTCACACTTTGTAATTAGGCTGAAAGCATGTAAACTCCAATGACAAGCTGGACCAGCCTTGAGCCAATCATATGCTCCTCAATCAATAGTATTTATATCATTCATGAACTTATCAAATTTATTCACTGTTGTAGACTTAGCAGCTGCTTTCATCAAGTCTTCCAGTGCCTTTCCCTTACACTCCTTTTTGAAATTGTTGTACAAGTGCCTATCCCTCTATTGCTTCAAGAATACCCTGTAAAATTGCATTAATTATATCAGCAATTAAGCATAAATACAAAGTTTGAATTAAAGGAATGTTGAATTAATACCTTCTGACAATCATATTTGAAAGTCCATCTTCCTGGACCAACGTCATTAATCAAGTTTTATAAAAACCATCTCTAAGAAGAATAATTCTCAATTTCAACTACAACATATGCAAGTGGGTATGTTTGATCGTTCCCATCGTATGTTATAGCTGCTAAAATTTATCCCTGTGTTCCACTTGTCAAATGGCATACATCCAGGTCAATAATAGGCCTACATAAAGTTAAAAAACCCTTCTTTAGTGCATCCAAACAGATATAAATCCTTTCAAAAATAGAAAGCAATGAAGGTTAGGGTCTATTAGTCAACAATAATTCACTACTTCCAAGGTTATTTTTCCTAATTTCAACACAATAATTCCATAAAAGTGCATATTGTTCGTTATATTTGCCCCCAATTTTGTCTAAAGCAAGTTTCTTAGCTTCATGACACTTAGCTAAGTTGACACCTACTGCCTTATCCTCTGTAACGGTTTCCTAAAAATTATTAACCTTCCATTCTGTATTCACCCTGATCTTATCAATATACTTGTCACATATCCAAGTCTGTGTAGCCAATGGGTTCTCAACTATCCTGCTACAGCTGTGTTCTCCTCTGCATGTTCTCACTTGCATGGTATATTGATCCCTCATTTTTTATGCATATAAATACCATCAGCACACCTGGCTTAAACCTTATTAGTTTCATATTTTATGAACCTAATTGCATATCCATTCTGAAGCCCATACTGAGGAATTGCTTTCTTCAAAATCTGTTATGAAGAGACCCTCATTCTCACCAAAAACCTTGGCTTCACCATGTCTTTAACATCATCAAACACATGATCTTTTACCCCCTCTTCATCAAACTTGTATGCTTCTTTTATTTCATCATCTTCATCATACTCCTCAAAACATATCCATCTGCTCTTACATCTACATTACGGACCTCATTAACTTTTTCCTTTCCCTTTGTGTTAGATGTAGAAGCCACATTTTGTGGTTCTTCATCATTGCTTCTACCTGTCTCCTCAACCATAAGATTAAACAGTTTATGCCCCTCTTCTTCTTTACTTTCAGTTTCATACTCATCATCATTTGCATCTTTTTCTTTCCCTCTGCTTGACTGCCCTTCATTAATTGTAACCCCATTAAGAAATCTATCCAGTTCATCATAAACAATAAGGTAGCAGCAATCATCTTCTAGGTTATATGCTCTTATGTCATCCACCAAGCTTGTCCAATCAACATCATGCATATTAGGACCACTAGTGCCTTCATCAACAACTAGTGGTGCAGGGACATCATTCATAGGCTAAGAGTCTTCAGGAAAAGGAGTGTAGATAAATTCACACTTGTGCTCCACATAGATGTGAACCTCTGATGCTTCTGCTAAACAGTTCATCATACTCTTGACATCTGAATCAGTGGCAAATTTATGCAATCCTTATGGCAATGGTACCCAAGCTTCTTGTAGTACAAGTTCTCATATTTTGTAATGCCACAGTCCTCCTTCAAGAAGTCAATAATCTCTAATGTTGACACCTTATCTATATCAAATCTAATAATGGGAAAATACTCCCAACCTAAACACCTTTTCCAAAGATCTCTCTCAAACAACCCTCCATAATGTATCAATATTGATAAATGGGAGACAACCATTGTTCTGAACCTATAAATATACAAACGACACTAATATCAATATATATTAGATCATAAGATCCAACTTTATAAGCTATGCCAACATCTACTTCACAATATCAAAATATATAATATAAAATGACTTAGTGTTCTATTCTACATAACATACAGGTACCACAAGCAGAAAACGCCAATAAAAACTTGATTTGAATATTCTTATCAGAGACATCTATAAGCCATATGTAAAAAACACTACAAAGAGAAGAATATGCTAGATTCCCCATTCATTTTACACTTTATCAGCTCAATAAGTGATGTACTTCATTCTGAGTACTCTCAATCTTAAAACATCATACAAGAGATTTATGACCTTCAACAACCATGGTTTTCAATTCATAATTTAATAAATGAAATAAACTTCCCTCAAAATCGATTGATTCAAATCACATTCACTGAAATAAGTACAATACTGGCTTCATCAAAGACCATTTGTGATCTGAAAAAGCATCTTTGTTTTGGGTTAGAGTTTTTTTGGGTCTAAGGTTCGAAGAGAGAGATGTGAGTTATGCATAATACCTATTCTCCATATCTGGTGGTTTTTGAGTATTCCAAATGAATGAGTGAGAGAGAGCGGGAGTGAGGCCAGATAAAATCACTCTCGCTCTTTTTACTTTCTCCATTTCAGCATCCAGGTGGACCAATTAGATGGTTCTTTTAAGTCTTCAAATGGTCAACTTTATACTAGTCAGGGTTTATGTTTCAAATTGATGGATTAGGGGATGGAGGGTTTACATCGCAAAGGCTCATAAAGGGTGGGGGTTCAATTGTTAAAATTGAAAGGTGAGGGTTTTAATTGAAATTAACCCCAAACCTTAGGGTCCTTTTGTAATTTTCCCTAAAATATAATTTCAAATTTTAATTAAAAATTATAGTTTCATTTTTTATTTCTTAAATATCTACATGGAGATCTTGTAGTTAGTAATTTATCATTCAGAATGACGTAAAACAGCCTTCTGCTTTCCTAACCATCATCACCAATGAACAATCATGCCTCCTGTCTCCAAAGTAGCCCTTTCATTGTTCCAAAAAGCCATGACCCAAGTGTATGGATCATTATTCCATAATGCTCTTATTTACATTGATGACATTCTCCTTCTGGTTACAACAAGGTTATCTTTAATAAAAAATGGTTTTTGTAGACTATATTGACTAAATTTGTTGATCTATCTATTTATAACTTTTTATCAGGAATGAGAGAAAGATTTAAAAGATTTTCCTTTCTAAATGATAATACCGTTATCATCCAACATAGAAAATCCCATTCATCTAGATCCAATACCATCACTACAAGTGGATCGGGTCACCATGATCCGTTATAGTATCGGATCCTATCTGTATGGCCACTGTAGTCACAATGGACATGTCACCATCTATCATACGATCATAATGTTGGATCCAAGTCTATATAAAAGGTTCTTACTCCTCTATTCCAGGTTTGATCTTTCTCTAAGCTTGATACCTTATCATATTGACTTAGTGTTGAAGTTTGACCCAGTCTAGTAGAAAGCTCTCTTGTGATGTGCATAGATATTAATAAGTTTGAATCTTGAAGGCCACCCGATCCAACCTTAGCTTACCCATCATCTTGGCTATCTTGGATCTATTAATTCACTATTTAAAACACATGTAAAGGTCCAGCCTAGCTTAGCGGAGCGAATTTGGATTGGGTCGGGCTTATTTAAAAATCTGCTGTACAAAAATTCACAAGTTTTATGGGTGGCCGGATAAGGCAAGCAGATACCGGGGCCTATAAACAATCTACAGGGTTGCTCATGCTTAGACAGCGTGTTAACTATACTGATTACTGAGTTACCATGTGAAGGAAAAAACCAATTAATTAGGTGAACAAATAAATGTAGTCACCCCTTCCTTCATTTTCCGACAGGCGAATTAATGTAAAGAACAAAAAAAGTAATATTATCTGGGAAATGAAGATGCTTTTTTTTTTTTTTATTTGTTAAGCCAAAAAAAAAAAAAAAAAGAACCGGGAAACGTGGGTTTGATTTTTGATTTAAAAGTGTCTTCAAACTTAAATATGACAGTGATGACCTGCAATTCTGCAGCACCAGCTGGAAAAGAAATAATTTTTTCTTTTACATATTTTCTTAAGTTAATAGGATAAATAAATGATTATTGGCTCAAACCTTCATTATAATCTAGAATGGATCTTTTTTCCGTTTAAGTGAATCGTCGCTATCGGCAGCTCCAATAGACGTGGGTTAAGTAAGGGTACATGCTGCCATTTCATGTTTGGCATTTTTTCTTCTAATTAAATAGCACTAGTTAAACCAATATGTTGTGGCTAAGTTCACAACGTAGTCTAAGTCTCTGGTAAGAGCTTTTATGTTTAATTCCACTAAACACATTCATTGAAAGGGATAAAAATCTTAATTCTAACTATGCCATGTAAGGAGGAGATATTTAAGAAGAAATATAGCTCAAAGTTAAAGGACCTGTAACTCTATTTTGTTTTTTGAAGGACTCTCTAGTTAACACACTTGATTGTAGTTTATTAGGATGCATAAATATGTTTCGTTAACAAAGTCCAATTTCTTAACAATTATTATTTTATACCATTGTTGGTACTTGAAGTCCTGGTTAAGAAGATGAAACTATTTATTAAATTTTTTCTACCCTAATAAAATGAACATTTGATGGTAATAAAAAAAAAAGAAAAATTAGCATTTGGCATTCATATTGGCAATTTAATGTCATCATTTTGATTTGAAGTACCAGAAAATTGAAACTTTACATTAAAAATAAAGTAAAACTTGAAGTTGTTCTTAATTGAACAATATGTATTAAACCAGCATTATTTAGGGAAACATAATAAATAGCGAGTAAAAGTTAAATGAGAAAACTACTTTAGTGAAAAGTGAGAAGTGAAAAAGAAGTGTATTGTTAGTTGATGGTGTGTACATGGCAAGTCATTAATACAAATATTAATACCATTCTGCAAAACATCAACTAACACCTTACTCCTTAACCTCCCAATATTTACTCCACACTATATCTCTCAATACCTTATAATAATGATCTTTCTCTTCCTCTACTCTGTACCTTCCAACTTCTTCTTACTCAAACTTCTCACACCATCATTCATGGGGAAGCCAAAATGCAAGCATTCCTCAGTTTGGATGTTTGTTTTGGTCTTTGGGTTCCTTACCCAAAACTTGGTCATTCCTGTATTGGCAATAATCAACTTTGAGAATCAAAAGAACTACTACCCTACTCCTGACCCACATGCTAGAACGCCCCCCACAGGCATGTTTGAAGCATAACATTTTGTTTTCTTGAAAAAGACACACAGTATTTTCCAATGTTTTAAACCGGACCGAATCGACCACAAAATAAGTGGTTCATAGTTGAATCGGTTCAATTGTAATTTAACTAGCTGTTTTTTACTTAAATAATGTAATTTTTAATAATAAATCTTGTAAAATGTTAATAATTCTTGTTAATTTATATTTTTATATAAAATCAAATTTTGGTTTTAATATCTAATCGGTCCGACCTTTCAGTCAGATCCGGTTTGAAAAGACTAGTTTTTTCTTAAGCTATTTTGGTTTTGGCCTGCAGGTTCTCCAAGAACTCCCTCCCATGGAACTACACCATCACACGGTGGAGGAGGTAGCTCCAGTGGCACATCGCCATCACATGGTGGAGGAGGATCATATGGTGGAACACCGCCATCACATGGTAGAGGAGGATCATATGGTGGCAACCCACCTTCCCATCCTAGTCCATCAAATCCATCTCCTGGAAACTGTGGAAACCCACCAAGTATTCCAACTCCCTCAAATCCACCATCTAGAGGTGGTGGATACTACCCCTCCCCACCAATCGGCGGCACTCCTCCAACAACGCCTACAATTCCAACTCCGAGCACTCCTCCTTATGTTCCCACTCCGAGCACACCTCCTTATGTTCCCACTCCTACAACTCCAGCCACCCCTTCTGTTCCTTCACCTCCTTACATTCCTGACCCAAATTCTCCCTTCACATGCAAGTAAGTTCCTTTGTGTCATATCATCTAGCAACTAGCTTAAATTATAAATTACAAGGTATGATACATAAAATGTACCTTAATTTTGTAGACCTAGTAACTTATTACCCGAGTTTAATCCGACGTGAACTTATATTT
This sequence comes from Stillingia texana, assembly GCA_948356215.1. Taxonomy (NCBI): domain Eukaryota; kingdom Viridiplantae; phylum Streptophyta; class Magnoliopsida; order Malpighiales; family Euphorbiaceae; genus Stillingia; species Stillingia texana. Next base: position 3,196 of record CAOJCQ010179428.1, on the reverse strand, counting down.
CCCATATTATACTAACACTTGTTTTGCATTAGTCAAGGAATAGTTGAGTTTTTAATAGGACCAATAGCAAAGGTTATTTATCTTTTTTAGTGAAGTAACTACATCATTGAACTTAGTAAAATCGATTCCAGACCTAATTATTTGTAAATTAACACTAAGCGGATATTAGGTATGATGTATAAAGTATAAGTTTAAGAGTTAAATTAAATTCATCCTTTCAAATATCGAATATGAAAAAGTTGACAAGTCATGGTGCATTGTATATATAAAGGCAATCAATTATAAAGATCAATGTTTGCAAAATATGACTGTACTAGCAAGTTGGATCTGTTAAATGGAAATCATCAATTGATTTAGTTCAATTAGACATAACAACCAGATCTAGAATTTTACACAAAAAAAATGTAAATTAAATTGATGATTTTATAAGGTAAAAATTAAAAAATAATATCATTTACATAGAAAATCAACCAATACAACTCTGATTAAACCGGTTTGATCATATACATGTGGCCACACCAGTTAAGTGTCTGATATGTTTTAAAAACATTGATAAAGATAATTAACAAGGCAAGAGATAAGGGGGACGCAGCCACTTGGGTCCGAAAGTCCAAGTGGATATCCTATAGATTTCTTCATGTCAACCTATTTTTCATCCTGACAGTCCCTTCTTAGCTTCGGAAGTTTCACGTGAATATCCCGTAGATACCTTGAAGGCAAAAAAAAAATAAAAAATCTCTCAAAACAAAGATTTTGGTTTCACCACTGATAATTAACTTTTTAATGTTGTTGCTTGTTTGTTACAGTTACTGGAGGAATCACCCTGGACTAATATGGGGACTATTCGGGTGGTGGGGAACAGTAGGAAGTGCATTTGGAGTGAGTAGCTTGCCAGGAGTTGGGGCAACTATGACGTTACAACAAGCACTTTCAAATACACGTACTGATGGGTATGGTGCACTTTATAGAGAAGGAACAGCTTCCATGCTTAATTCAATGGTGACCAACAGGTTTCCTTTTAGTACTAAGCAAGTGAGAGACAGTTTCATTTCTGCTTTGCGATCCAACAAGGATGCTGCTGCTCAAGGACACCTCTTTAAGATGGCCAACGAAGGCAAACTCAAACTTAAGACCTAAACATTTCGCCTTTCTATATTCCCTTTTATGCACATTTATGATGAATCATATCCTTAGCTTTGCGTACTCATTAATTAATTATTAGACTTATTATTATATGTTGTTAGTGACCTATGTTTGTTGTTATTAGTACTACTATTATTATTGTTATCATCATCCGTTATCAGGATAGACTGAGATCTTTGATGCTTTTTAGCCGATATTTTGTTAATTATTGAAAAAAATTATGGGTTGAGATGTCTTTAAATCTGGATGTATGTCTCTCTATTTTTTTAATATTTCATTTTTTTTTAAATATTCACCTTTTATTCTATGAATGTGGTTATTTTTATGGAGAGTCTCTGTCATAAAGATTTCAATAGGTAAAGTCTTTCTTTTTTTTTTTAACAGATCTTTAAATGAAATGGTATCCATATGATGTATACGGACTCACCATTAAATACTTAAATGGGTTTCTTCCATTACAGCCGAAAGATAAACTTTCTAAAGATTGGTCAAAAATGGTATTTTGTGAAGTGAGATACAAACCATGATCAACCACAAAATAATTCTCTTTTTTTTTCTTTAACTTATGAGATAGACTGCATGGTAATTTAATAGGGAGACCATATTTCAAAATGGACACCTTTATGAGTAAAATTATAATTGAATGTTGTTCATGACAAAAGTAGTATGTTATATGTTATGAGGCCTACCATGCGCATGTTTGCTTATCCAGCATATAGGCAATAATTATGTGAACAAATCAATGGATATTTGGTCTATTCTACTCTAAAGTAAAATGCAGTAATCAAAGTCTTAATATATGGTTTTCCCCTTAAGTTGTTAAATTCTTTAGAATCGATATTTAAATTTTAAGTAAGTTTAATTTAACATTTAAACTTGAATTTTTATATTTTAACTTAATACTCGAGATTTAAAAGTCAATAATCCTTAAACATGTTGTTTACAATTAAATCTATATTTGTATTAGCAACACTTTTTTTGCACTGTAATTTCTAACATATCTTTTAAGTTGGTAAACAATGCGACTTAAAATTGTTAACTTTTAAGTTAAAGTGTAAAAATCCAAGTTTAGGTGTTAAATTAAACTTGTTTAAAATTTAAGTGTTGGTTTTGAAAAACTAAACAAATTTAGGGGGAATAATGTATTAAGCCTTAATCAAATTCAAGCAATATAGGATTAGTCGATTCATAGAAGTTCAAGTGTGTGGTTATTGAAAATCGGAGCTTATGTTGATACTATCCAAGATATCATGGATTGGAAGTAAAATGATCATAAACTAGCAGTAAATTAGCTTAAGCAATCAGTAACCAAAAGCCAAATTAAAAACACTTGAGCAAACAAGTCAAAACCATATATCTTAACGTGTGATGATTGCTCTAAACCCATTTATGTAGTGGTAGGATTAATGAGACCCATAGCAATATTCTTAGAACCTTAGATTCTTACCAAGAATCTTAAGGGACTAAGTGTATTTATAATCCTTTGTTGATACAATCTTTTTTTTATTATTATTATTATCCCGGAACAAAGTACAAATACCATACAAATATTTTAATTAAAGTCACCACAAGACAAACGATAAACTTGTTTCATGTAAGAGAAAAAAAAAGCATCCCTTAATCAAGTTAAGGCAATATCCAATCACTCTACTTAGACACTGATTAAAGAATACCAACACCAAAGCTCAATCAAATTAAATCAAGACCAAGTTTTATTTGAAGCAACATGACAAATATACTAAAGAAAATGGTTTAAAAGAAGTAGAGTTATGGGTTTCAAGTGCTTATCATCATCATCTTTTCTCCACTTGTTGCTTGTATCCATTAATTAGCTCAAAACACAATATAAAACCTTCACCTTCAGCTTTTAGGGGTTTCTTCTCCACACCATGAATAGATAAAATTAGTACCATTTTTGTCGGAATGTTTAATTCTATTGGATGAAGCAGATTTGTTGATTAGCTATTGAAGATTTAAGCATTCAAATAATACCTTTTCCATTTTCTTTTCTCATTGTTATTTTAGATTTTCTTGGGCAAAAAAAAAAAAAAAA
>CAOJCQ010173924.1:0-11600 GCA_948356215.1 Stillingia texana | reverse complement strand
TTCTTTTGAGAACCTTGAAATAACTCAGAGTAATAAGCAACAGGTCTTCCTTCTTGCATAAAAACAACACCCATTGCATATCCAAATGCATCAGCCTCGAGTTCAAAAGGCTTTTACAAACTTGACAAGGCTAAAACAAGCTCCTCGCTTATCTTCCTTTTCAAAAGAAGAAATGTGTCCACATGTTTCTTACTCCATTCAAAGTGATGATTTGCCTTTATTAGTTTATGTAAGGAAGCAACTATCATAGAAAAATTTTGAATAAATTTTCTAACATATTGGCAAGCTCCCATAAAACTGCGAACTTCAGTGACATTTATTGGTTGAGGCCTTTCTCGAGTGACTTTCACCTTTACTAGATCTATTTCTAATTCTCCATTACCCACAATGAAACCAAGATACAAGAGTGATTTCTTTCCAAACTCACACTTCTTTTGATTAAGGTTGAGTTTTATTTTTGTAATAACTCAAATACCTTCCTTAAATGATCAAGGTGTTCCTCCATGGTATGGTTAATATGAGAATGTCATCGAGATAAACAATGATAAATTAATTAATGAAAGGTTGTAAGACATCATTCATTAATCACATAAATGTAGCAAGTGCATTACAAAGTCCAAATGGCATTACTAACCACTCAAATAAACAATGTCTTGTCTTAAAAGTTGTTTTCCAAGAATCTTCTTCACTGATTCACACTTGATGGTAACTAGATTTCAAATCCAGTTTTGTGAAATAATGAACATGCTTTAATTGATCTAAAAGGTCTTATATTCTAGGAAAAGGATGCCTGTTCTTTATTATGATCTTATTCAAAGCATGATAATCAATACACATACGCCATCCACCATCTTTCTTATGAACAAGAACCATTGGTGGACCACAAGGTGAATTACTTGGTTTTATGTCTCCACTTTCAAGTAACTCAGACACTTATTTCTTTATTTCTTAGTTCTCCACCATAGAATAACGATATATACTTAAATTTGAAAGTGAGGAATCTAAGATAAGTTGAATCTCATGTTCCACTTGAGATAACTTCTTTTAAACATCTATCTTTTTCACTTGAGATAACTTAGTAATGGCCACATGAGTTTGATTATTAACATTTACTTGAAGTAATTTTTCTGTATCCATGCATCCTTCATCTTTAGTAGGTCATATAAATAGTAATACAAACCTCTTTGATGCGTTAATCATCCGCTTGACATGTGATGATCAATTCAGTAGTCTGCTTTATCTTTTCACCAGAAAAGATATAACTATGCCTCCTTTAGTGAACTGGAACTATGTCACATGTTACTGCATCAATAAATTGACTAGTGACAGCAAAACGAAAGATGCATTGTCAATTAACTTGAAGCCCCACATATTTTTGAATCCACCCTAATGGGTATGGTTTTGGATGAGGAGTCATTGACAAACTCAACTTTTGAACTAGCTGTTCAGAAATAAAATTTCTTTGGTTTCCAGTATCTACTATGGCACTGATCACCTATTGTTTGACTTGAATCTTCAGAACATACAACTCTTCTGGTTCCTTAGATCTAGTTCATGACTCCAAGCCTATGTCATTCGTTCTAGGCATTAAAGATAATCTTACATCTGCTTTCTCAATTTGGTTAACTATGACAGGTTCTTTATCAATGGTTGTTGTTTCCATGGTCTTATCCTTTGGTTTTTGTTTTGAGTTTAACTCGGAATGCAACTTCCAACGTTTTTATTTTGTATCACCATCAATTTTGCAATGCTCACAATATCGTGTAGCATTGATATTGAGATGAGGTCAAAGTATTTTTCTTTACCTTTTTCTGCTTCGATGAGCTTGACCTTGACCCATCAAAAGGTCTTTCACTATGACCATTTTTCTTCATGGTCATTGTTATTGTATTTGCAATAGAAATATTATTTGGTTAATAAAGTGACATCTCAGTGCTTATACATGGCTATAATCCTGAGGTGTATTTCATAAATGTCTCAGAAGAATCCATTGGAACATCTAACGTCACAGCTAGACGTCTAAATTTAGTGGTATATTCTTACACTGATTGGTCTCGCTTTTGACGTAGGTTGTGCCATCTCCTCCATCGTTCTTCAAGGTAACCCATAGGATGAAATTCTTTTCGGATAAGCTCTAGAAATTATCCCAACTTATTTCTTCATCCTCATGGATATGTAAATAAGAATTCCACCAAACCAATGCATGGCTTGTCATTTTTAGTCTAGCCTTAGGTTATGCCATCTCCTCCATCGTTCTTCAAGGTAACCCATAGGATAAAATTCTTTTTGGATAAGCTTTAGAAAATTATCCCAACTTATTTCTTCATCCTCATGGATTTGTAGATAAGAATTCCACCAAGTCAATGCATGCCTTGTCATTTTTAGTCTAGCCAAAGAGACTTTATCTTCACTGCTATGCCTATATAAGGTAAAGAATCCAATTTCTCAGCGTCAATCGAACCATCATATGATGGGATGTCAATTTTGGCCTCCACCTTAAAAGGTTTTGGCTGCCTCTCCTCATCTCTTTCTTGGGTAGGTTGGTCCTTTTTCTTCTCTTTAGAAGATGTACTATGACTTTTAATGGTTTCTGTTGAGTTTTTATCGGAATCATCATGAGATTGATCCTCCATCCAAGTCATAACTTTTTCCATCTGTTCTGACAGACTAGCAATTTGTTTAGCCAATTCAGCCACGTTAGATTTTGTTTCCATTATAACATAGTCAACACTTCTGGTTCTTCTTAAGGGTCTTCAGTGAACGGTAAGGATTGCAAATGGTTCCCTATCTCCTCATAACCAGTTATGGTCTTAACCATATACAGGTAAGATCGATTTTTGCTCTGATACTAACTTGATCAGTATGGGAGTGATATAAACTTGACAACTCTCAAACATATACTTAATATATTATGAGAAATATAAGAAAAAAAACTTTTATTTTAAATTCTTTCTAAACATTCTCTGTTTTTCTTTTCAATTTTCATTACATGTTTATAATACAGAAACTTACAAATTTAGAAAAAAAACAAAATTATTAAACAAATTATTTAAAGATTTAAAATAAAAACTAAAATTAGGTGGTTTTAGTTTTTTTGTGCATGTATATGTAAAACATACATTTCTTCTAACTTCCGAAAGAAATAAATTTAAGTGGTTACTAATTTAGTAAATTTTATCTCCCGATCACTTATCTTAATTGTTATGGCTTATATCAGATGATAATCAGTTAATGAACTATCTATGTTATCCATATGAGTATTTATATGGCAAAATATGCCTTTCATAATTCAATAAATACTATAAGCTGGATTTTTTTTTTTTTTTTTTTGTTCTTTAGTGCTAATATCATTAATTTCTATAACTGTGTTTCCTGCTATACCATAATTGACACGCCTTGTAAAGTGACATTTGCTCCACAAAAATTGCAGATGTAGAAGTTCCGGTTGCGTGCATCATTCTGATAGCCTTGTTTCTCCTTCAACATTATGGGACCCACAGTGTTGGGTTCCTCTTTTGCACCAGTGGTTCTGATTTGGCTTTTGTTCATCAGTTCCATTGGGTTATATAATATCATACACTGGAATCCTCACGTTTATAAAGCATTATCACCATATTATATGTACAAGTTTTTGCGGAAAACTCAACGGGGTGGTTGGATTGCATTGGGTGGGATTTTGTTGTGCATAACAGGTAACTACTTCTATTAACTCTGTCCATCAGGCTGCTTACAAATAGCACAGTTTCTCGTCGCTTAACCTGTTTGTTTAACCTGTAAATTCAGGCTGAGAAGCTATGTTTGCTGATCTTGGACACTTTTCTCAATTGTTAATCAAGGTATACGCTTGAAAAGATAATCATTACGTATATCAAGTTCGACCCTTTAAAATTTTACATTGTGCAAGTAATTTGATGTTTCAAGGACCAATTAGAAGCAAACCGCTAGATCTTTCTGTGATTCAGTCTTTTTGTGGACCAATTTTTGCATTGTACAATTCTTCCTGGTTATGAACCAAGATAAGTATCTGAGTTTCAAATTCATCACAAGTGCTCATATATACAATTCTATAAAATTTTTACCTAATTCATTTGCAGAGCGGTAGAGATATCGCCAGTGGAAGTAAGGGAATGATGTGTGCGTTAAAATGCTAGTTGCTCCTATTAATCCCTCTTATATCAATCGAATTGAAGGTGTCTTTTTTTTTTTTTTTTGAATTAAGTATATCTTAATTTTCAAAATTAATCATAGATTTTAAGTTATTTCATGTTCCTTAAGTGGATCAGTGTTTTATGTTTGTATGAGTTATAGGAGTGTATCTTGTGAGCCTCAAGTGCCTGCCATTGGAGGATATGAAGGTGTAAGAGAGGTGCATTCTGTAGATTTTGCTGTTAAAGATCTTTCACCCGGTGATTGGGTCATTCCATATCCTCCCTCTTTTGGTACTTATTTCTTTCTTCACTTTTACTTTTGCAGTGATATTTGTTGATGTTATTCTTTTGAATAGCACATTTGAATTGCTCAAATTTAAAATAATTAATAGGAAACTATAGATCTTTTTTATATTTGGTTTCAGTTGTAAGGAATAGCTTTGTTCCTGAAGCTGTTTCTTGCCAATTAATACATCCTTACAAAATTTTCTTTTCAAAGGATGACATTTACCATTCAGCTTAGTATGGGTGATATCTTTTGGTTAAGAGTATTTATGTTAAGCAGACAGAATATGCTAAGAACATAATTCTTCACATTTTAGTGTAAAAAAAAAAAAAAAAATAATTCGTACTGAATATTGTATAAATTTGCATTGGGAATTCAATATAACCTTGCTTTCCACTTGATAGATTGAATGATGGTTTATCTTTTCATCTTCTAGGAACATGGCAAACTTTGTACAATGCCATAGTGTGTGGCACAAAATTGATAAAGAGTCACCCATGGAACATGCTGCAACAATCACTGATAATCCTCTGACTGCTCTGAGAATGCTGGAAGACTTCACTGCTCTAAATTCATGTACTACTATCTAGATTCACATGCGATTAATTGTTTATTCTTTTATTAAGAAATGGATGTTCTTATTTTCCAACCAGCAGCGGAAGAAGGTGGTGGGGCAGAGAAAATGATAGAAGCAGATTTGTATTTTGAACAAGTCTTGCTAAGGCTTCAGTTGGTGCATAAAATCTGGAGATATTTATTTTTCCAGCATGATTTTTTTAGAAATTACATAATTCTTTATGGTTTTTAAATTTTCAATCCATGTCCTATTTTTTCTACAAGTTTGTTAAGAGTATGGGGTCAGTCAACTTCTTAAATCTCAGTTTATTCTAGCTATATTCTGCTCTCAAATATTAATAGAAAGTAATCTTAAAACAGTTATTTGTTAAGTTTGATTTCGCCACTAAGTAAGCTTTTGATTGCTGCATTTTAGAGCATTTGTAAGGCAACTTATTGCTTCAAATTCATTGAGATTTTTGAAAGAGTGGCCATTTGCAAGGTTTCTCTTTCTCCATCTCTTTTAATTTTGTTCATTATCTGCTCGATTTGCTGAATTATTTGTTCTCGTATCTTTCCGTCCAACTCTTTTTCCTTCTATTATGTTGTGTTTAGAATATTTGATTTGATTTCTTATGGAAGGCTATTTTGAGTGTGTATGATACTTTAATACATAATTCTGATTATAGTAAAAAATATGACATTAAAATTATATAATATTTTTAAAATGATTGTATGACTATTGATATTGTATATGTTTCTAACAGTTTATTGTTGGCTCAAAGAAAGAGGGTATGAATGCCTTCATACTTTTGAAGTTTGATTCTCAGTATGTATATGAAAATTGCACTATTATAAGGATTATTTGTACCTCCATAATGTCGATCAAGATTTAATAAGTTGATTTAAAATATTCGAATATAAGAAAATTATCTACATTGAGTCAATAATTAATTTATAAAAGAAATAGAATTATACCAATAATTATAAATTAAAAAAGTTCACTTTTTGATATAATTTGGTTGATTGATATGATATATAGTTTAATAAATTTGAAATATTATATGTGAGAGTTGAGAAATATTATGTATATTTTAATAATCTATTAGTTATTCTTATTAGATACAAAATAATAAACAAATTAATTAAAATAGAATAAGTGTTCTTGGTGAAAATTCTTTCTTTTAATGTCTATCTGCAAAAAGGTTAATCAAGTTTTATTACTCATCAATTGATTAAAATTATCTTTTAATTTAATTTTATTCCTAAATTATACCTGTAAAATTATAAGAAAAATACTAATTATCTTACTTATATAACATTCTGTTATTAGATCGGTTTATAAATCATGATATGAATCTGAATCTGAATATTCTTTTTTAATTCATAAATTATGCAAAGCAAATGAGAGAAATATTATAGTTTAATAAATTTGAAATATTGTACGTAACAGGTGAGAAATATTATATAGTTTTTTGGTTAACTGACATGTTAGCAGACGACTATTAGGAAAAGGAATGATAAACTAAGCTGGGTTAATCATTCTTATATACCTGTTCTAATTTTATATATTATTATATAAAAATGTTATCTAAATAAATAATTCTATAACTTATTAAAATTTTTCATCTAACAAAATTGAAAGAAAAACTGTCAATTTTATTATAATAAAATAATAATAAAAACAAAAAGATATTATTCATTAAAAAAATTTTTGAAATGCATTTTTGGTGTCATATAGTTAAATTGATTAATTTAAATGATTATATAATCATAATCTATTAACGTAATAAATTTTATGTTTAATAAATATTATAAATTAGAGATGACTAAAAAATAATGATAAAATAATTATAAACACTTAGAAGGAAACTTAAGTGAAAGACATATTATATTTTGTGATATTTGCATTAAAGATATTCAAGAGGAGAAGCATTATGGGTCCAGTTTTGGGGAAAATTGGATGACAATGTTGGAGAAAATTTTGAAAGTGAAAACAATTATTTTTATTCTCAAACATAATTAAAAAATAGATGAAATTGGACTAAAAATCAATGGGATCTCATTGGAAAAGATACAATATTAGATTGGAATCTGATAAAAAAACAATGGATGCATTTGATGAGTGGTGGAAGGAAAAATAAAGCTCAATATATTAAACAGTATCGATAATTTATATATTATAGTTTAAATGAACTCATTATAATAATTTTAATGAATTCAAAATCTAATATATTCTGCAGGTATATAAATGTGCTAAAAAAATTTAGAGAACATCAAAACTTATAGATAAATATAATATAATGTTTTTGAATGTCTATGCTATTTGGAAACATTTATATGCATCTTCATCTGGTATATTACCAATGATTTACAAGATAAAACAAATGAGGTGCAAAATATTTTTGAAGGAATTGGTGATAATATAGAGGATGATTTTGAACATAGTTTAGATGAAATGATATCGGGACATCAACCATTCACTTATTGTTATCTAACACCCTGAGCACTATTGTAAATATACATATCGATAGTGATGGGAATAAAAATGGAGAGAATATGTTAAAAGTCTCAGATGTAGTATGAAAGGCAAAAAAATTAAATATTTAGATGTAAAAAATAAAAAAAATCCGATGCTAAAATTTGACTGAATCGATTCAACTAATGGTTACTACTATGAAGAGATGATGTTCGTGTTATATAAAAGAATCCACAGAGTTCAAGTTTTGTTATTGTTATGTCTAATGTGTTTAGATTATCAAGTGCTGTTAAATGTCTAAAGTTGTTTGATTTTGCTACAATTTTGCTCGAGTATATATAAAAAAAAAAAAACAAGCTTACAACTTTTTAGGTGATGAGGCAAAATTAAATTGGCTATTTTCCACTGTATTAATTGAACAAATACAAATATATTACCTGATCTTAATGGGTAGTATACCATGTTTTGTTTATGTTTAGTGAAATTTTATTAATCATCTTTTAATTAGATTTTTTAAACTTTATAGTAACTTTGATGAATTTTTTGTTAGTATTTAAAATGCCATGTAAATGTATCATTTTGTTTTATATATATGATCTTTTATTTTTTTTTATTTTGTGAATAGAAATGGTTTTTAAAGATAAAATAAGAGATAAAAATATTAAAATGGGTACTTTACAATAACATAAGGATATATATGAGGAAGAAAATTCAATATTTTTAATTTATTTAATAACTATTGTATCTCACTATTATTATAACCATCCGTTAAATGAATCTTACATGAATTCAGAGCAAATGGGGATGATGTGGTTATCTAAAATAATTAAAGGTAATGAAAAAGAAGGTGTAAAAATATGTTTAGGATGAATTAGAGTTCACTCCATAAACTTTGCAGGGTGCTAGAACCAAAATACAGACTCATTCCTTCTTCAAAAATGTCTATTATTGAAAAAGTGTTTTATATGTGTATTTAGGTAGATATTACTTGGGTTGATGTTGAATATCCAAATATTATTAATTTCTTAGCTCCATATAATGTACACGGTATAATCCCTGAATTTACATGTGAAAGACAATCAACAGGTCAAAAAGAGATTTTTAATCATGTACATTCGTCTCTTCAAAACTGTATCGAACGAACTTTTGGAGTTTGGAAAGTTCGATGAAAAATATTGAAACTCATGCCTTCATTTTTTTATACAAAGAAATATTGTCCTATCATCAATATCAATTAACCGCTGATCAGATTATCAGTTAATTAAACAGTTGATCAAACTATCAGTTAACTAAACACTTATTATTGATCATTAATTATTAACAGCTGATTTATATCCGCCATTCGCTACTACATGCCACAGACCGTAGACTGTTACCAATTAATCAAACAAACCCTAAAAAGATTCATGTCTCTATACATCAGTAAAATAGAAATCAATCTTGCATGGGGCTATTTAATTTATTACAGTATTATATTTCACGTGGTTAACTTTTGGTTAAAGTTCATGCTTTATATTTTGTATAAATGTTTGATTTGTATCCAATAAATAGATATGGTTTTATTTTTTGACAAATGAAAAAAATATCATAATTTATTTTAAAGAGTTAAGTATCTTATCATTATTAACAATTTTTATTAGTTGTTAATCTTTTATAATAAAAATAATTATAAATTAAAAAATTTAAAAATTAACTTAAATCTTGACACTTAATTTTTTCAATTATAAATAAAATTTTACTCATTATTGAAATTTTTTGTCAATAATGGATTTCAAAGATTTAGCCAATAAATTTTTTTTTTATTTCAATAAAATTTTGATATCTTGTAATTTATATCATTATTTTAAATTTGATATTGATTAATAAAAGTAAAGCACACTTTAACTCTACAATATAAATAAATTAAATGACTAATAAAAATAACTAAAGAGAATATAATGGAAATTATTTTGCAATTTAAAAAATTTAATAATTTAAAAAATTTAAAAGAAAAAAAGAAAATTATTGCGACAAATTGAAAAGTTGTCACAATTATGTTGCTAAAACTTTATAAAAGGAACTGACCTGATTGCCTCTCTCCTTGTAAGCAGTTGGGTTTTCTTAATAGGGGCAACATGAGCTTTTCATATATAGAAAATTAAATGGACTTCGTCATATATTTTATCAGTTATACATGCTAAAATTTGACCCCTACCTGTATAACTCAAAATCTATACATGATTCGGACTCATGACCTAAATAGGTTAATCATGAGTTAATCTATTCGATCTATGAATTTGATGACCCGCATGATTCGAGTATTACTTTTGAGGGAGGGAGCATTCCCGTTTTGAGGAAAACAATTGCAATTAAGAAAACATCCGCCTCAGGTAATGAACAACCGACATGACTGGGGAAATAGTACATGGAGCATGCATAGAACACTTGTTCAGATGGCTACCAAGCAGTGTTGTTGAAACCGAACTAAATTCACCGATCAAATCGATTTAATCGGAAGTCAACTGTTGATTTGATTTGATTTGGTTATATATAGAAACCGCTGCATTATATATTGAAAATATAAATTAATAAGGATAATAGACTATTTTACAATATTTACCTAAAAAATGGTTGGTTCATATCCGGTTGAACCATGAATTATTTATTTCTCAAATTCAGTGACCACTGTAGTAAACTGTTGCGAAGCGGCTTCCTTATCCTTTACCTGATGTAAATTACATAATCTTTTAATATAAAATTACTTAAATTCAATTACATAAATTTACATTTGGTAAATTAAATCCCTCTATCTCTACTTTCTAGGTTATTTTTCCATGCACTCATACACACATACTTTAGACCATGAGAAGTTTTAGGATTTATGGATCCTACTGAGACCCCATCCGGATCCAAGGGCTCTCATAACTTAGAGCATGGTGTATGAAAAAAAAGATAGAGCAACCAAAGGAAAAAATAAAATGAATTAGAAAAGCAAACGGATCAACCCGTAACTTGACCAATTTAGATTAACATGCAAATGGACCCACCAACCAATACGTCATTTGACCCATTTATAACCCTTATGTGATCCAATCCGTTTTCCACCTCTCTTACCAGCCTTTAATTATAACATTTTATTTGTTTGATTATAAATTATAAGAGCATCTAAAAGTTGGATATGATTTTGTAATTAACCTTAAAATTTAAAAAAATTATATATAAGTTCATAAAGTTCCATTGATTTGGTCTATTCAGTTTCTGAGTAATAAAAAATAAAATTACTTAACTTTAATAACCAAATAGACTGAATAAATGAAACCAAAATAATCAAATTGTATACAGTGTTATTTGATTTTAATTTTTAGTTCAGTTTTGCTCGCTCTGAATTTCAGAACTAAAGTTGACATTTTTGTCCTTGAAGAAATACATATTTCCAATCTTCCTATTTTAATTTTGTTATCGGTTTAAGAATATGAGTACGATCAACCTAAGCACCATTTCAATGCACCATAACATAGATATAGGGACCGTTGGATCAATGAGACTACTGAGTCCTATGTTGATCCAAAGGCTCTGTATTATGACATATAATGCATTTACGTCAAGCCCGTAAATCTTCATCCGTGATTACTTCAAGAAAATAACAATATATCCCTGATTTAGAATCTGTCTTTTTAAGAGTGAATGAGCTGAATAGTTCGCATGTAAAGAAATAAAAGTAAAAATATAAGAATAGTTCGCATGTAAAGAATGATGAGAGAATTGACATGAATTAGAGGAGAAGTTAAAAAAAAAAAATTCTATATATTGAAGAATTCAAATGCACTATCACTTCCATTTGGGACGTGAAATTATAATCGACAGTGTGGTGGTTGCTCTTGCTCTCTATGCTATGCAGGAACTCAAAACAGAAACAAAATGAGGAAAAATTGATTATATTGACTTCTATGTACAGGCTAATGTGTACTGAATGCCTCATCGTTGTGACTACAAAGCGGATGAACTGGGTTTTGGCATCTCACTTTTGATGACTCGAGTGTTGTAAGATCCACAAAATCCACACTTATGATATAGCCAGTGGAAGCGTGCAGTGCCCTTTTGATCACAATCATTACATAGTATGTCCTGCATGGTTAGGTATATTAGCACTCAT
>CAOJCQ010159614.1:0-11220 GCA_948356215.1 Stillingia texana | reverse complement strand
TATATATATATATATATATATATATATATATATTCGAAATTAAGATTTATTGAAGGAATTTCAATATTTTTAAGCTCTAAAAATGAGGATAAGGGGGAGAATGGAGGGCTATCAAAGGATCAAGAGGTTTCATGGATCAACTTGTACTTGCCAGACAGGTTCGGCCTTATGCACGGTTTGTTTGGGTTGATAAGCCAATTGGAACTTGGCTGCTTGTTTGGCCTTGCATGTGGTATATTTTTCATTTTATTTTTTTTTCTACTGTCTTGGAGAAGTGGTGTATGATTTAAATTCAAAGAAAACAAAGTAAAAGGCTGTGTTTTGCTCTCAGCATTTATTCTCAAAAAGTTATATATTTACGCACAATTAGATGATCTGGTCTCTAATTTGCTTGTTTTCTGATGTTTATCACTAAACGTATATTGAGTATATGGTTTGGACAAGCGAAAAATGTTTAGGCAAAATTGTTCATTTTGAAGGAAAATGACTTTGTACGTTGAATGTAAGGCTATAAATGATTTTTCTTTCTCCCACAAATTCATGAACAAGAAAATAACCTGTAAAAACGGATTGCAGACCTTCTAGTTTCACAACCCTTTCCAACTGTCACAATTGAAGAGTCGATGGTATGTGCCAACATAATTTACCATTCTATTTTGAATATTTCTCTCTTCTGTTTAATTAAAATTACAACTGGAAAATACGGTGTCTTCAAGTAGGTTTTTTTAAAAAAATTGAATATAATCATTTTTATAAAATAAATAATCTCCCTCTGACTTCAATATTGGAACAAACAGCAGAAAATAATTCATTTTCTCTCAATATTTTTTCCTTGGACATTTTTTTTTTTTTTTGTTAAAGTAATTGGAGACTCACTATAACAAGTTAATTCCATCAGTAGTTGGCGAAACTCCTAGAACTGGAAGAGGGATCTAAAATTGAACAGTCCAAAGTCAAGTTTGGCAATTTTTGTAGTTAAGGAAGCAGGGCTCTCCGCAAACCATTTGATCTATTATGCAGTGTAACTTTTGAACGACTGATGCAGAAGCTTTATCATTTATATAGATATGACTATTGGACAAGATGGCTTCAAGGGTAGTGTCCATTAGTTGAGGGGTGTTTTTACCTATTACATTTTATAGTTTAAAGTTCGTATTTGATTTATTGGGTCCTAAGAGTTCCATATGGCACCTTGAGAGGGTGTCAATGGTTGTACACCACATGGCGCGCGCCTGGCATGTGCGGTGGCTATGTGCCACATGGCACGCGATCTCTTGGCCTAAAAAGCTCAAGAATTCCGTTTTTGCCCTTAAAAAATTCTGAATTTTACCAAAATGCTGCACGTACTTCAACACTGTAAATAAGGGTTCAATCCTTCAGTTTTGGGGATCCGAACTAAGCGGAACAAGTCAGTTTTCAGTAAAATCAGTTCAGTTTTTTGTGAGATTTTTAGTCCCATTTTTGAGAGAAAAATATCAAAATACTCCTAAAAATATTTTCTACGTCCGAATTAATTAATTTCTTTACATTCAGAGTTCTGTCCACACGTCTCTAAGACCAAAAGCACACTTCAATAGATAAATTTATGTCTGAGAAAATAGTATCGAAATTCTGATTTTATCTATTTTTCAATCGTTAATTATTTTATTATTTTCAAAATATTATTTATTTATTTTTATTTATTATTTGAATCGTTTTACTTATTTCAATCAATTAATTTAATTATTAATAATGTAATTATTGGATTAATTAAAATATGCCTGAAAGCATATTTGTCTTGGTGTTTTCTCCTCGATGGATGTCCATTTTAGGACTTCCATATACCTATTTCGAAAAGAATCACGAGATGAATCTATTGGCGGGTTAGGTTTTTTTATCCAACATTGTTTTCAAACCGAAATTCACTGTTAAACGTTTTTACCTCATTTTTTATGTCATTTTAATTTTTCTTTATTATTTTGAATATTTTAATATCTCAGGAATGCCTAGGATATCGATTGTTACAATATAGATTTATTTTTATTTTCTTATTTATTTATTTATTTATTTTAATTATTTTTAGGTTGTTAGAAATTATGTAAATATTATTTGGTATGACCATGCATTAAATTAATTATTTTAGGTTGTGTTTTATAAAATTCGTTATAAAAAGTCGCTTAACTTATTTTTTATATAGGATTTAATTGGTGTTTTCTTAATAAAGAGATTTTGATTTTTTCTTAATAAACCTCACCTAAATTAGAGAAAAGGCAAAGTTCCCAAAATTAACTGAATTGTCCGGTTTTATGTATAACATTTACATGAATTTTATTTAATTTCTATAATTATATGTATGTTTGTGTATTTAATTTAATTACATTTTTGTGTGGGTTAGGATTAAACTAGAATTCATCAAAACGTTTGTATAAAATTAATTAATCAAATTCAATAAAACGGCTGAAATAAGTTTTGGATTCCTGAACCCTCAATCTCTGGTTAATTTTTCAGGTTTCATGTAAACCATGTTGTGACTCCGTTTTGTTTTCAAAATCAAATATAAAAGTTTGTTTTCTTAAAAATCAAATCGAATCGTTAAATAAACCCTCTTTAAAGGTTTGTTCGTATCTTTTCTTTATCAGTTTCATAAACTGATAAAAGGAGAAATATACGCAAGATGACCTACATCACTCGACCATTTATAAACAGACCAGTTTTGCTTTCAAATAAAAAGACCTGACCGACATGTGAACATGAACTGTTGACTCCACTGGGGATAAACTTTTAATTCATGAATCCACTTCTGAAAAAAGTCTAATTGAATTGATTAATTACTTTTATGCATTTATTTTAATTAATTCTCGTTTAATCCTAACCAAAATTGCATAGCACATTTATTTCCTGCATATATATTAATTGTATTCCTTTCAACCCTGATAGAGCTCTTAAGCGTGAACTCACTTTCAATCAAGATGGAAGATCATGAGGGGTGATAATCACTAACTTTCGGTGCCCGTACCATGTTCACTCAATATTGTATATCAAATGGGAAGGGCAATGGAGAAATAATCAAGCAATAATCTCTGTTGTTGAAACACCAAGCTGAAAGGACCAAAACTTTGAGACCAAACCAAGAGACCCATGTAGTTAAGTCTTAGCAATCGTTGCTAGGTTGCATAACCATAATAATATGCATGCTATGTGGATTAATTTTATAACCTTAATTAAACATTCTCTGAGACTTTTATTCGAGCAAAAGGTTGTCTCACACAAAAAGCCCTTTACTCCAATATGAAAGTTCGATTGTGTTCAAACATGAATTACAATTTCAATCACCCCCTAGCTAGATGCTTATGCTTTAATTTTCTAACTTGTACTTGAGAAAGTACGGAAGATAAGCTTTTGTATTCCTCGTTAACGCTTGAGTTAATTATACTTAAGAAAGATGCACGAGACCACGTGTCTGGGAGTAATAAGGTTAGAAAGAAATTGCTTGTGTCTATATTTATTGCATTTCATGCATATCATGCATTATGCATCACCCTTAACTACCATGACGACGCTCCCAAAATTGTGAATGAGTAAAATTAGGTTCCATACGGCGATCTTTGAGAGATTTGTATATATTAAATTGAAACAGGAAATTGGATTCAGATAGGTCTTACATGACTATTCTACCTAAGTAGTCTTTATGAATCGACCCCTAATTGAAATCGAGTTTGGATTAGTTTTACGTTATCACTTAAGATTGTTGTTCAACTTGAAAAACTAATCTGCAATTTTAGGAGAACCTAATTCATACATTACGATCTATTACTGTGTGTACTGGCCTTGATGAATGCGGAATGAATACTCAAGTATCATTCAAGGTCAAGAGAATCCTGAATGAGAAAAGGTCATGGGATAGGACCACCATCCAAGCATATGCAGGAATCAGACACCGAACCAAGGTTAGGATTGACATGGATTTTCTGCAAGCAACCCTCAAGTATTAGGATCCCATGTTTTATGTATTTCAATTCAACGCACAAGAGCTATGTCCATTTATGGAAGATTTCAAAGCGATAGCTGGATGCAAATACTTTAAGGACCAACTATCCTACCTGCCTGATCATGAAGATAAGTACCCTGTTGAGGCAACATCAGCCCTCTAGATCTCTCCACATCAGGTCTTCGCACTCACCTCGAGTACTAGGATTATCTCATATGTGCGGATCTTGGAGACATATAAGAACAACAAGGGTGGTCTGCCCAATTGGGAGAGAATCTGCCTGTTTCTACTTTTGGTGCAATACTTATTGTCATGGCTGACACTCCGCACTTCATATACCGTGTTTTCAAGATCATGAACGAGATAAGGAAGGGAAGTAACCCATTTCTATTAATTATAGCAGAGGCTTTGAATGGGTTAGATGCATGGAAGAAGGGAGAACTTTCATTCTTAGAAGGGATTCCTTTAATGCTACAAATATGGTTACAAGAGAAGTTGTAATTGATTCTCCTCAATTTACCAAAGGATATCATATCCTATGGTCCCAAGCATCACATATCAAGGGGGAGCATAAAGAGAATTGATGAAGAATGGTCGTAATGGATGAGTTCAATCATAGATGAAGACATAAGATGATTCACTCCTTAGTGGAACATCAAGACAGTTAAGGTTGGAGGACATGTAGGCTGTATCCCCATCATTGATATGTTTAAAGCTTCATTATATATCCCTAAGAGGTGTCGTCATCAGTTTAGTCAAGAAAAAATCAAGTCAAAGGAAGAACTTTGATTCTTTACCGGCCTCTTGACAAACTATGCCATAGATGAATATCCCAAGATCTGGAAAAGGTGGAGCATGAAAACATGCCATCAGATGATGAGGAAGTTTCTATGTAGGTAAGCTCAGAATACAAACACTGGCTCTTAGAACAAGACTGAGATAATATGAGTTTCTCTTTGAAGGCATATATAGGCGACCTACCCACCATGAATGAAAATGTGGATGGTCGAGTGTATGTTTAAAGCCAAAAAGACTCTTTTGTAGTTTTAATCATGTTTGTTTTAATGAAATGTTAGATTTTGCTTACATAACAGCATCATACATCATGAGGATAATTATTATACATTTTATTGCATCAAAAATATATTCATTTAATCTCAGTACTTGAAAATGCTAAAAATACTTTCATTTGCTTCCAATGTTACATCTGAATAGAGAAATAAATATGTGAGAAAATTAAAATCAAAAAGGTATTTTTGGGATCATAAGAAGGCATAACTAAGGTCAACACTGCCCTCCAATTCTAAAAAAATCTTTATCGAGAAACTAATACCCCAACTGTCACAAAGCCGAGTCAGAAGAATACTAAAGGAGACATCCAAAGATTTGTGATGCACACAGATGTAGTCCAAACCAAGCATTCACTAGACCCAAGTTGATAAGAACAAATACATGTGCAACCTTTTCATGGAGTAGAAACGGTACTACCAGTAAGAAAACAAATCATTACAAGTCGATCAGGAGGTTGAGGTCCCTGAATCTAAATGGATTGGAAATCTATATTATCAACTCGCTTTAACATATGTGAGATACATGTAAGACCATCTGGTCCTAAAACAATCTAACCCCAGTAGTCCAAAAGAGCAAAATTCACATCAAGTTGGGGTAAGCCCACACATAATAAAGAAAGCTTTTCATCTAAGGGAATAGTGTACATCTTAGATCAAGAGCACGATGTATTCAGAGGGTCAGTTAATCAAGATAAGCTTAAAATGAACCCGCATATACCATAAAAAATAATAATAAAAGAGAGAAGCCCGCTAAACTGAAAATCTGGTAAACAGGTGGTTTAGACAAAAATTAGCGCAATCCAATAAACTGAAAACCTGGTAAACAGGCGGTCTAGGCAAAAGTTAGGGTAAATCCCACTGGGGTGAAAACTGGTAAACAGGTGGTCAAGGCAAAATAAGGGAATGAGAGAGAAAATAATTCACCTCAAAACATGTAAGAGGCAGGCAAATGACAGAGTTATATTGAAAAAAATGTAGCGAGGTTAAATGAATTTCAATAAAGACAAATGTAGTTAACGCCTCTAATGATTATCCTTGATATGTATGTGGCTGTTTAATAAGTTAGAATCAAACATCTCATAAGCATTCTCTATCACTCGGGATATTCTCTCTATCCATTGTCATCTTGCAAGATATTCATCTATTGCAAACACGTCTTAGAAAAGGAAAATTTAAAAATACAAGCTGCTAGGTTGGGAAATCCGAAAGGATCGCCTAGGCAAATTTAAGCAAGCTCACTAGAGGGAAAACCCGCAAAGGGCTCTCTAGGCAAAAGTTAGAGCACAACAAAAAGAGAAAAATATAAAAAATTATAAAATAAGGCCGCTAGATTGGGAAATCCGAAAGGACTGCCTAAGCAAAAGTTAGGTCGCCCGATGGTGCAAAAACTAGCAAATGACACCATGTAAAAGTTAGGGCAAAATAAAAGACAAGGTAATAATAAACAATAGCTTCCATTCACATGTAGGGCATGCTCATCACTCAAAAGAAATAGGCAAAGAAGGGCTGTTTCGTTAAAACTAATTTCTTTCATACAAACATATAGGTGTTACAATAAACACAAAAGATCCTATAAACACAGAAATCAACAAAAGAAAAAGTTAATCACTCGTCCCATCCTCTGACTCGAGCGAGATCCCAGCATCCACCTTCAGGCGATAGATAGAGGACCGGATTCACCTGATTTTAGAGTAACGCTCCTGTGCCTACCGATGATGCTCATATACCTGTTGCTTGTGCCCCTGATGCACAATTAAAAGGGAAGCTTTAAACATGACCCTTAAATGAATCATGCATACATATAGAAGACGCACTAGGTCATTCATACATCACCTGTTGTCGAGCAGCAGAGCTATATCTCAATGTCGTGTTGGGATAAATCTCTGTCTCCCCATGAGTCAATACTATAGGATGCACATGAGCACAAATGAATAAAATATACTATATTGCTATGACTAAAAAGTGCAAGAAATTTTGAAGAAAGGTTGCATCATGAAATTGACTCTGATCCTCAAATTAACAACTAGTCATTGGGAAGGAACTCTAAACTAACCCATAAGGAAGAAAGAGATAAGGATTGTTTAAACTCATCAAGGCTGAACAAACCCCCTTTAGGCTCTGAATCACTTACCAAGAAAAAGGTAAGCTCTCCTATCCCAGCAAATAAGATTGACACTAACCAGGTGTAGAGAACATGCCAAAATGGTATCCCTTGGCCCGATGAAGGAAAGCGGAACATCGACGATGATAATGGCCATGGCCAAAAATACTCATAGCTCCCTATTAAAGATCTTACTGAAGAAGGAGAATGCATGAATAACATTCAAACCTCTCCTATGGTGGGCAACATGCCTGGAGAAAAGTTCAAGGGGAAACAGCCTAGGGCCGGACAGCTCAGAGAAGGTGGTGCAAAACCTGTCACACATCCTATATGTAATGCCACAGTTCGACCCTGAAGCGTGAAAGAGATACAAACTACTGGTGTCTCACTAATCCAAAATAAAAAGGTAAATTTTCTACTCTCAGGAAGATCCGGTTATCACTGACCCAGATACATTTTAGGTTGCCAGCAACAACTGCATATCTCTTACCCACCACAGAGAAAGTACATGAGGCACCATCTATTGGCCCAGACAAAGAGTTAATCCCCAAAAGCAAAGCCCTTAATCTTGGAGTGAGAGAGATCCCTAATAAAAAGCGTGTGTGGGGAAATCAGCAAAAGGAACATGCCGATGAAGTGATCCCAAATCCCAATAAACCAATCTGACGCTTAAGTAAAATATTCATAATCAGACAAGTAAGGGAGGAGGAGACAGCGCCTGATAAGACCCTTAAAACTCATCCAAAACAAAGATAAGTCGTCTGGGCTCCACAATATCTAGACCACCTGAAGGAAAGAGATAAGTTTTCTAACCTCAGTGAACTCAATTATTAACCTGAATGTTGAAAAGATTGCAGATTACAATGCCTGGCCAAAGCAAGATCTGGGACTAATGACTCTACTATGCTAAATATTCATAGGCATCATGATCCAGAAAGAAGGATAAGCCATCATGATATGACGCTTTGCAAATAACCCATGAGCTAAGGAGAAGCTCAAACTGGTAGGCATACACCCGTAAAAAATAATTCCATATCAAATTAGATCTGAGGATGCCAGAAAATTGGGAAAAGTGCACATTATGAGAAATGTATTCACTGAAGGAAAAGAAATGTTCCTAGTAGTGATTTCAGTCTACACAAAGGATTTAGAGTAGGAAACAACCATTCAAGGGCCAGAGCACGCCAATCAAATGAAGGCAAATGTGAAGCATAATTACGACTTTCAACAGCATGAACAACTAAAACCGAGCAATGTCCCAAAATGAGGGATTGATCTGAATTTCCTTCCATTCAGTAGTCTTTCTTCACTCATCCAAAAGAGAGCAAGCAGATAGAGTTGCAAAAATTAGGATAGGAGGATGTACAAAAGGAAAATCGAGGCACGTCATCCAAAGTCCAATTATGCTAGCATCAAGGCAATGAGCACAATGCTTGAGAATACTCCCCAAAACCAAACGTTTCTCCTTCAATGACGTAATCAGTAAGTTATCAGGGACACTCTCTTACCCAACCAGGACAGCACGATCTTGAAACTTAAATCACTAGTAACCTCATACGATGGCAAAGGAAGACGGTTGTATCATTCACGTATTCAATAGACATCCCTAGCTTAAGAATAGCGTCAACCAAGTCACAGACAAGGAGTACCCTAAACTTTTTTACTTGACCTAAATTGACAGAAGACGATAATATATAAACACAAAACTATCATAAAAGATAAATCACTGACTAGAATCTCAAAAATGCAGGAAGCAAAATCAGAATGATAGTCGGGTTGAACTCGAATGAGACATAGAAAATCAGATCTGACCTTCACTCAGATAGAGTTAAAGTTCTAAATTCAGAGCTAGCTCAAAACCAAGACAAGGTAAGATCTCTACAACCCTTGTGAATATTATTAACACTAACACATTATTGAATATATGATAGCCAGGAAATTCAAGTTCTGCACACAGCAAAACATCAAGTACAATATCCAAGTCAATCAGACCAAGATTCAATCTGCTGCACTGGGGGTTACACTCATAACCTGCCGCATAGGGGCTAAAACACCTATAACCTGCTGCACCGTGGGGCTAAAACACTCATAATCCAGGTACCAAATTACCGTATTGGGGGCTAAAACATCCGTAACCTACCACATCGGAGGGCTAAACCACCCATAATCTGCCGCACCCGAGGGCTAAAACACCTATAACCTGTCGTATCGAGGGGCTAAAACACCCATACTCTGATGTGAAGAATCAACCAATCTGCAATAAGGGAGCAACCTTCAAACATAGGTACGTCTCTCTAACCCGCTTCTCAAAACTTTGATGCTTCCTGATCCTTCGACAGAACCCATTAAAGTGGACCGGGTTAGAGCTTTCGATTTGAGATTTTCAATGATGAAAGAAAATCACCTATGATCTCAGAGTATGATTCTCGGGGTAAGGGACCACAGACACTGAATGTAAAGAAAATATAAAACTGATTAGCAAACTTGAGTTCAGGTCCAATAAACTAGGTTTTTTCCTATTTTACATGTTTTAAGTTCAAATTTCAAAATTCCTTCTGCGGATTTAGAATCAGGACATCAAAAAACGCCAGGTGGCATGCGCTAGGCGTGTAGCCAATGGCGGTGCACCATGTGGCATGCCGCTGGCTAGCGCCAGGCATGCCAACTGGCGCGCGGCCACGTGGCGCGTGCGTCTAATGGTCAAAAAATGCCCAAAAATTCCGTTTTTACCCTTAAAAAATTCCAAATTTTACTAAAATGCCGCACTACTTCAACACTATAAATAGGGGTTCAATTCTTCAGTTTTGGGGATCCGAACTGAGCAAAATCAGTCAATTTTCAGATTAAATCAGTCTAGTTTTTTATGAGATTTTTAGTCTGATTTTTGAGAGAAAAATACCAAAATAATCCTAAAAATATTTTCTACTCAAATATAGTCCGAATTAATTAATATCTTTGATTCATAGCTCTGCCCGTACGTCTCTAAGACCAAAAGCACACTTCAAGTGGTAAACTTCTGTCTGAGAAAATATTGCCAGAATTCTGATTTTACCTATTTTTCAATAATTAATTATTTTTATTATTTTCAAAATCTTATTTATTTAGTTTTATTTATTATTTTAATTTTTTTAATTATTTTAATCAATTAATAATTATAAATAATGTAATTTTCGGATTAATTAAAATATGCTCAAAAGCATATTTTATTTTGTTATTTTTTTCTCGATCGGATGTCCATTTTAGGACTTCCATATACCCGTTTCGAAAAAAAGCATGAGACGAATCTGTTGGTGGGATCATTTTTCCAATCTGACACTGTTTTCAAGCCAAATATCATTGTTAAACATTTTAATTTTCTTTTATTATTTTGAATATTTTAATATCTCGGGAATGTATGGAATGTCGATTGTAATAATGTAGATTTATTTTTATTTTCACGTTTATTTATTTATTTATTTATTTATTTATTTTAATTATTTTTAGGTTGTTAGAAATTATGTAAATATTATTTGGCATGACCATGCATTAGATTAATTATTTTAGGTTGTGTTTTACAAAATTCGTTATAAAAAGTCGCTTAACTGATTTTCTACATAGGAATTAATCGGTGTTTTCTTAATAAAAGAGTTTTGATTTTTTTCTTAATAAAACTCACATAAATTAGATAAAATGTAAATATTTCAATAAATGGCATGTGGGAAGCAAATTTTCCAAAATTAACTAAATTGCCCAGTTTTATGTATGGATAACATGCACATATATTTTATTTAATATTTAATTGAAATTTTTTGTGCATTAAGATTAAATTAGAATTCATCAAAATGTTTGCATGAACTTAATTAATCGAATTCAATAAAACGGCTGAAATAAGTTGTGGATTCTCGAACCCTTAATCTTTGATTAATCTTTTCGGTTTCATGTAAACCGGATGGCGACTCCGTTTTGTTTTTAAAATCAAATATAAAAATGTTTTATTTTCTTAAAAATCAAATTGAGTCGCTAAATAAACCCTTTCCGAAGGCTTGTTCTTATCTCTTCTTTATTAGTTTTTTAATCTGACAAAAGTAGAAATATGGACAAAA
>CAOJCQ010152393.1:0-10717 GCA_948356215.1 Stillingia texana | reverse complement strand
CAACCCTTTTTGTCTAGATGAGAGTTATTCAATCATTGTGGATCTCCTTAATCATCTAAATAACAAGTTATAAATGAGAGAACGAACCAAAGACAGGCATTGGATCGAACTTCTTAGCTAGCTCTCTTCTTTTTATCTTATTATCGGACTTCATTTTCATACAATTAATTGTCATGGCTTCGTTTTTAGCTCGAACAGGAAGACACAAACAACGTTATCAGGATCATCTTAGGCTTGTCGCTGGGTATGTTTTGTCACCATTAATTTCACTTCTTTCTTATATTCTCTGTCTTCTTCTTTTTGCTTTTTTTTTTTCAATTAATGAATTTCTATTTGGTCATATATGTTTTCGCTTTGTTATTTTTATTCAGTTCATATTTTTCTGTCTTTCTAAGCTCAGTAAGTACGAGTGTTTGCTTAACTACTACGATACTGTTTTCCTCATAAAAATATACATAAACTACAGTAGACTTTTATAATATATTCATGGTATGACAGTAGTTTTATAATCGTTGGCTTAACCTATAGAATTAACAGCAATTTAGGGATACAGCGTATTATTATGAATATGTTGCTTTGAGGTAAGGCGAAAATCGGCATGAACAGTTGGAAAAGACTTGAAGTGAGATAATTGACTTTATGGTAT
This sequence comes from Stillingia texana, assembly GCA_948356215.1. Lineage (NCBI taxonomy): Eukaryota > Viridiplantae > Streptophyta > Magnoliopsida > Malpighiales > Euphorbiaceae > Stillingia > Stillingia texana. The sequence continues at coordinate 10,071 of CAOJCQ010152393.1, read as the reverse complement.
AAATCTTGGAAGGGTTTTTTTTAAAATTGTATAAAACTAAACGTCAATTCGTTTTCAACAGTAAAGAAGATGGATTTTTTGTTAGGTAGGTTGCAGATAGAATATGTTTCTTCTATTTTTCCTTCCTCTTTCCATATAAGTCATTCGAGAGTTTGGTATGAGGCTCCACACGGTCTCTTCTCTTGTCTATTCTACAGCTAAAAACAAAAGAGTTTTTTTTTTTTTGATAGGATGCATTTTTTATCAATCAAATTTAAAGCTTAATTAGACTCTCTTTCTAATAAGGTATAAATCAAAATGTTTGAAGCCCAACAATATTATGGGGGCCCGCCCAACTGGAAAAATCTGCCTCTCTTTTCCTTTTTGTATGCTCTTGGATGAAATGTTTGTGGTTAATTCACCCTATGTAATAATAATAATAATAATAATTAAAAAAAATACACAGGTGCATACCTTACAAATTTGAGAAGAAACTAGAGCATGAAAACTGCAAAGTTGAGGAAAATGTACTTGTCATGATGATTTCAACACCGAATCGAGATGATCTTGTGTTTCCAAAGGTATAAATATGCCTAATTTCTTACTGCTGGTTCATTCGTTTGGCATATATGAAATGAAGAAAATAATGGATTTTGTTCTGTATTAAAAAGGGAGGATGGGAAGATGATGAGACACTCAATGAAGCTGCATGTCGTGAGGCCATGGAAGAAGCTGGAGTTAAAGGACTACTTGGTGTATGTCACTTTTTTTTTTTAAATTAATTATATAAGTGATATTTATTATATGTACATATATATACAGGAAAATCCACTAGGAGTATGGGAGTTTCGAAGCAAAAGCAGTGAGAAAAGTAGCAGCTTGCATGGTGGCTGCAAAGGCTATATGTTTGCCATGCAAGTTACTGAAGAGCTGCACCATTGGCCTGGACAGTCCAATTACAATAGAAAATGGGTTAGTATTTCTCATTTGGTTTGGTTTGGTCATCAAACTTAACAGCTGGAGTTAGGATAGGTTTAATAATTTTGAGGTGTAATTGCAGGTGGGGATCGAAGAAGCATTGAAGGTGTGTAGGTATGATTGGATGAGAGAGGCGCTTAAAAATTTCGTGAAATCAATATCCAAGGATACTAATAAAGAGGTAGAGAGTATTCAAATGTTATCATCTACCACCACTAATAATTACTTGGGAAACCCTACCTGCTGTTCTCTTCTACTAATTAATTGAATTTTTTTTTATTAGAATCAATTTTTGTACAGTTCCCAATTAATTTATTTTCAAATATTATCTCATTCTTTCAATCCATAATATCAGTATGTACACCACTCGGATTCCTTGTACTGATCCATGATCGAATAATTGACATATTATTTGAATTGATAAGTAAAAAAGGACTAAAATTTATTCTAGTGTATATAAGCACTTGTAGTTTGTACAATCAATACATTGATTAATTAAGTTCTGTCAGACAAAAAAATAATAATAATTATGGTGAACTTAATGTTTAATTTGCATGTTGTTGAGTGTTGAAGTTTGGAAATTATCGAGTGAAGGATTTTAAAAAAAACCCATGGAAGGCCAAATGGGGGAAGTAATATCTGAGCTTGTTGAAAATGGATTAGATTAATATTTTTGAGTTTAAATGAGTTATACTACCTCGGAAGCTGAGGAGATTCGTGGGATTGAAAAAAGAACCCATCAACTTGTTACCACTTTTTCTTCATCTCAGTTTTCTTTTCAAACTTTTGTCTTCATTCTCAATTCCCAACTTAGATTCCAATTTTTAACAAATAAATTATGTTCTTAGCTTAATCATATTTAATATGACTTTGATCCAATTAATTCGTTGATCATAGTCCACTCATTTTAGTAATAATAACTAAACAAAAATTCTGAAATTCTCAATTTAATAATTATATACATTTCTATTGAATATATATTTTCAATACAAACAAGAATAGTATGGAAATGGGTCACTCAATCATAATACCACAACATTTCTTTTTGCTACTCTACTGTTTATACACCACATGTTTTAATTTACAATGCTATTAAAAGTTGAAACATTATTAGATATACTTTTCAAATGATTTTATTTTTGACAAGGCTAGTGCTTCAAAACCTTAGAATTTTAGGAAAAACTTGATAAAATAATAATTGAATGATGAAAAATCTAACTAAATTCTATTAAAAATAATGTTTTATATAGATAGAGAATTCTAAATAAAAAAGGAAAGTTCAAAAATAAAGAAAAATCCGAAAAATAGACTTTCACGTTCGATAAAGTCCATTGCAATAAAGTGGTAATTCCTAGAATTTGTCCTAACAATTTTAAAATGATATTATGGGTGAAAATATGACATGTGATTTGAAATTTATGTCAAAAACAGTAAAAACCGCGTGTAAACCCAAATCAAACCGCCACTAATGAACCCGCTTGGCCTGGTCCGCTCGCTCAAGAAATCATAAGCTCGTTTCCTTCGTATCAGTTTCCTTCACTTGGAAAGAACTCATCCGCAAATGGGATGAAAGGTCTGGATATAAAGGCACATCAGAATCATGAAACATAGATATATTCACCACATTAAATGTCTTGGAATACCCATACTATCCCGCAAATCAACCACATAGCATTATCGTTGATACGGCAGAGAACAAAATACAAACCATATTTTTTAGGCTGCAACTTGCTGCACTTGCCTTTTGTAAACCGCTCTTTGCACAAACACCATCACCCCATCACCGATGTCAAAGACCTCAGCTTACATCTCCGGCTAGCTTGCTCAAGTTTCTCTTTCACCTCTTTCTGCACATCTACAATCTACTCCTCATATGTTTTGCTGGAATGCTGATATCACCCCCTTTGGACAGCTTGACCAAATCCAGAATGTATTGTGGTACGTTAGTATAAACAACAGAGAAAAGTGACCTATCAGTAGCACTGTGGACTGTACTGTTGTAAGCGAATTCTATCCGTGGAAGAATGACATCCCACTGCTTCGGTCTATCACCACATAGGCTCTGAATCATATCATCAAAAGTCCGATTGACTGCTTCAGTCTGCCCATCTGTCTGAGGATGAGTTGTGTTGCTGGATTGCAATGATGAATCGAACAGCTTTCAAAACATCTTCCACAAATAGCTTAAGAACTTAACGGTTGGACATTATGGTTTTAGGAACCCATGCAATCTTACCACCTCCTTGAAAAACAGTTTGGCCACTTCAACTGCATCCAACGTTTTTATGCACGCTCAATCAATGTAATTTTTCCTTTCTATTTTCCCAATTAATATAATTATAAAAATATAAGATGTTAGGGAAGAAAACTACTAAATATATAAGAGAATGGCATAAAGTCCAAACAAGATGTTCTTGATGTGCATGCAACAGAAAGGACCCAAAAAGTAAAATGATTGAGCTCCTCCTTGGTGATGCTCTTAGACTTTAACATCAATCAGTCCTTTATACACTACAACAACGTGAAATAGGCTTCTTAAGCCCATCAGGTTGAATTAGCTCTTCACGAATTTAGTTTTTTTTTTTTTTGGCATGGTGTACAAACTAAACATTAATTCAAGCGGTATATTATTTAGAATACAAACGAAGACCACGTACTCTATTGGTAGGTTTTTAAGATTGTGTTCTCAAAAATAATTTAAAAATATATTTTTAGAAAATTCTAAATGAATAATTAAAAATAGAGACAGAATTGAAAGGAGACACTCACTAATTGACATGATTAAAACTGTTTATGACATGCTATATCTAGTATCTAACCTCTGGTAGATTAATCTCATAAACATAATACAATAATCATAAATATGTATTTGCTTTCGAGCAGAAGAGGACGAGATTATGGATAAATAGTGGCTTAGAGTCAAATGGGAACCAAATTTCAGTCAAATGCGGCCTATAAAATTGAATTAGGTATGGGAATAATATCACTCACTGCATGGCAGGTAACAGTACTATCTCCATATTAATTTATTAGTATGACTGAGACTTTACTATCCATGTTTTTTCATTTTTTATTTCAGATTTCGAGTCCCCAAATTCCTACAATAGTCAATGATATAAACTGTTGAATTTGGAATCGCACATGGGAAAAAGACATGCTTTTCTCTTGAGTGTTTTTCTATTTTGTCTTCCGGTTAATACTTTCAAGGCCGACCAAGGATATGATCATAAATTTTTCTTTTAGCTTCTCTTTAAACACCCTACTTAATTTGACTATATATTATTATTATCCCTTTCTCTTACTCTCATTTCTAGGCAAACTACTATATTGTAAGCTTCGGTGGCAAGTGGATTGATTCTTCGAGGTGGTGAGCATCGAGTGGTTTCTTTTTGTAATGGAAGAAGTGGAAATTGGCCATCTTTTACCTTGAAAACTGAGCCCCAACCAAAGCATCTCATTTTCTTCATTTCGCCAATTGCACGTATTTAATTTGACGACCCTTATTATTTATTACCCCTGCCTAAATGGCAATGGTAAGAGAAAGATTTCGCCTCCATCTTTATCTTAAGGGCACGAACATAACATACTGATTCGAATTTGAAACTTTCCTTAAATTTAATTCCGTATATCATTAAATATAGATTGTTGAAGAGGGCTTATTTTAATTTATTTGATGACTATTTTTTCATAACTATAATATTACTTTCCTTTGTTCACACAGATGCTATAATTTCTTAATGAAATAGAAATATTTAGGGCTCAATGTATAGAGAATTCTGATCATCAAATTTTTTTAATGATATGCAAATATGCCAATATCTACCTATATAATAAAACACGTTGCACATTTTCTTTTTGAATTACATCAAATATTATCGTGCAAAAACAGCAAAATAAAATATTACTTATGTTTTTTTTTTAAAAACAATCTGGAAGTGGTGAAGCTGGCAAGTAGCAGTAAATAGGTAGGTCTTAGTGATTGTTTTGATCGAAAAAGTATGGTCTTAATTACCAGCTTCTCACATGCATCCCAACATCTGCGTTTTCGTCCTCTCATTAATTTGGAGCTATTTACCAAAACACGACAATGGGAAAAGCATTTAAATTTAATTTAAAAAATCAACCATTAAGTTTGAAAAGCTGATAAGGATTGTGGAACATATCATTGTATTAGAGCCTTATATTGGATTCACATGGCTGAGATAATCATATTCCTTTTGTGTTCCACGTCATCCATTTCTACTTATAGGATAACCTGACCTTTTTATGTACCTGTATTTTTAATTTCTACTGACAAAAGGTAATGTATTTTTATAACCAAAAATTGAATTGTATTTGATGTTTATAGAATTAGAACAATCATATGGTGCAGGTTGGTCTTTGCACATTCTGAAAAAAGTTGCTGAAAGCGAGGCATGCGGATAATAATATCAGTGATTTTGTTAGAACAACGCCCCCATCATTAATCCCTGATTTCAGTGACACCCTATTAATCTTTCTTAATTTAGAGAGTTAATAATTTGGCACATGATACTCTTTTCTTAGGATTGTTGATTGTTTGTCATGATATAAAAGGTCTTATTCTTTTATTATAAGCCTTTCAATTTAATCTGTTCAATGCAACCCCCCAATCATTGCCATTAAGCTACGCTCATCATTGTATTATTCATTTTGTGGGGTTTGAAGACCATCCATTCTTCTTCATATATACTTTATAGTTTTACTGATATAAGAGATCTGAAAATTTAGTAGTGGATGGATCAACAACTAATAAATTTGTTTTTTAACAATCCATATATTATCGTTAATACCTATTAAGCACACTTTTAAAAAATGATGAATAGTTATAATTGTGGCTATACTTTAAACTCAGATTCTACTAAAAAAATAATTATAAAAAAACATGTATTTTGTAATAGTTGATAATATAAAATGATAATCATGATATATTTATGATTATGAATAAATTACAACTGATATGTTATGTGAGTAATAATTATACGATATGATTTTACAATATTAGTTCTACTAGAAATTAACGGACCCACACCCTGGTACTCTCTAATCACCGATCATTATCAAGTGGAGTGGAGAGGAATCATTATTTTCAAGAAACGTTTCATAGTAATTAATCATAAAAAAGGCAATTATTGTAATAAAAAAACTAAAGAACGTACATTATTATTATTATTATTATTATTATTATGGATACACAGTGTCCTCTGCTAAAACCCTTATTTAAGGTGGTGTCATGCGACGGCCAATAAACGAGCCCTTTCAATTAATAACTAATGTTATCTGTTTGACTTTGTATTCTAAGAGTCTTAGAATAATCCTAAAAAAAACATGGATTTGAGCAGCAGCAGCAACAACGTTAACCAGACAAAAAAGAACTCATCACCATCACCATCAAAATCGAAAAGAAAGCAACAGAGTGAACAAAAAGAGGAAAGTCAAGAAGTGAGATTCTTGGGAGTGAGAAGAAGGCCATGGGGGAGATATGCGGCTGAGATAAGAGACCCATCCACTAAAGAGAGACATTGGCTTGGAACATTTGATACTGCCGAGGAGGCTGCTTTGGCTTATGACAGAGCTGCTCGTTCTATACGAGGATTAAAAGCTCGTACTAACTTTGTTTACACCGATATGCCTGCTGGTTCTTCTGTTACTTCCATTATTTCTCCTGATGAAACTCTTATTAATAACCATGATTTTGCAGCTCTTTTCGCCCCTCCTCCTCCTCCTCTTGATCCCCATTCTACTCCTCACACTGATCAGTTCCTTTTTGCTGCAAATGAATTGCCTTTTGATGCTAATAATGGCGGTGGCTTAGTGGCTGGACCTGCTGGGGGTGCCTGTTTTGATTCTACTGATAATATTCAACTCCCTCCTTTGCCACCCGATATCACCTCCTCTAATTGTTACGGCTCGGATTTGAGTCATGGATTTTGGAATGAGACTAATGGGTTCTTTGGGTTCTCTTCTGAGCCGGTTAGTGGGCTTCATTCTGTTGATGCAACTGGGCCATCTCTGGGCTATGAGTCCAATGAATTTGGACAGAATGGCCCCTTTTTTGGAAGGGTTTCATCAGTTTCTGATACTACTTTGTCTGATGGGTTTGATTTGGATTCTTCATCTTCTTTCTTTTTTTAACTACACTGCACATCATATTATAGTCATATATATAGTTATTATATTTTCTTTTTCTTTTGGGGGGTGGGGGGTTGGCTTCAAGTGATGCCACTTTCTTGTTATGTCTTTTGAGTCTGTTTTAAGAATATCTAAATGTGAGCCTTTTTGAGACAATTTATAGTGATCTGGTTTTGGTACTTGGGATGTTTTTTTATGGTCAGAATGAATCCTGTCTTGGTCTCGAGTGCCAAAGAATTTCAGATTGGCAAGCTTGAAGATACTGGTCTCGTTAAAATGGGCTCACAGATACTGGCCTCCACAGATTAGATCGGGCAAAACATCAACCTAAGGCCGGGTTTTGGGCCCAAAACTATTTGAGGCAAAGACCTAAGGGAGTTAAAAAAAGGGGGGGAATGACATAATGAATAATAATAAAAAAGAATAAAACATTCTTCTGTTCACAGACTAAATAATTTTTGTTTGTTTGAATACCAAAGACTAAATAATAATAAAATGTCATCAAAGAAAGGAACTTTTGTAATGTTTATGAAGTGAAAACTAGTAATGGATGTATGCTTATAAACTTTTGGTCCACTAAAATATAACATGATCTTTATTAGGTCATCGAATCCATTATTATTTTCTTGAGGGTTTAGGACGTTATTTTTAATTTATATTGCGTTCAAATAATAAGTTAATAGAAAAAATTAATGATACGTCATACATTCAAAAATAATGTTATTATTTTATTCAATTTATTAAAATTTAATAATACCACTTCAAAAGTGTTACACTGATTTGAAGTTTCAATCAAATAACAAAATGACTATAAAATCTAAGGATGTTGATGAATCCGTTAACCAATCTATGGACAATTTTATTACCGGTTCATGAATTTTATCAAACAAGCATATGAATTTCAAATTTTATATCTTTTCAACTTTTAACATATAAATACAATAAAATTATATAAATTTTATTCTTCTTCAATAGTTAAAAGTAGTTCAAAAGTAAAAAAATCCAAATCAAATGTAATTTTTATAAACAAAAAATTAAAAAAAAATTCTCACAAATAATTGCAAAATTTTGATATATTTAATATAAAACTAATAATGCATCCATCATACACATGTGGATGAGGTACCATTTGATACATATATATGCATTATTACGTATGCACTCACAGTCTGAATAATCAAAAAAAAAAAAAAAAAACCACACATGGACATATACACACACAACAACTGTATTTAATACTCATGTGAATGAATATATGATAGGAAATAAATAAATCAAATCTTTTTATACTGAAAAATACACATTATAATATCCTGAAAGTCAAACACACAAACACAATGCTTACGGAGTAAAAGAATGTGTATACAAAAATTTAATTACATACTTAATTTATTGGTCGGTTGAATTAAAAGACGGTTCAATTTAAGATCGATTTTTCGGTTAGTAGAAAAATAAGTAATAGAGTATATGATATTGGGATTAATTAATAAATAATGAATGAAAAAATGCCGTTGGCATAGAATAGGGATTCTAGTTCAAAGTTTTTAACCAAAATTCCGAGAATTTTGATACAATCTCCTCTACGTTCAAATATGGGAATTACCTGTCATGCTCTCCTACAAAAGCTGCCCATTTCTAGTTATATATATAAAAGTGGGATAACCGATATAAGTATATATTAATTAATTGTTTATCACAAAACGCCATATTAACATAGTCTGAATTATATAAACAAAAAGAAATGGCATTGAAGGGAGGGGTAAGAGTTATTCTGATTAATGAGTTCAGTTGATATTAATTAGTTTGATTAAAGTAAATGTGTTTGTGAAAATGCGCAGGTGAGACAATGGAGATCAATGGCGAAGCAAATGGGGGAGAAACGGTCATTCTCGTCGGATGCATCTGGGCGAGTGCACACCAAGTACGCATTGACAGGAGAATACGCACCGGTTTATATAGTAATGGGATTTGTGGCTGTAGCAATTGGGATAGGAATACACACAGCAAAGCAGCAGCTTGTACATTTTCCTGGAGTTCAGATCACCAAGAAGAGGAGAGGATCTCTTCCTGAGGTTGAATTACCTGATTCTACCATTGCCAACGGTGATAAATTTATGAGTAAATCCTTCCTCAGGAAGATTGCTCACATCCAGCATACTCCTTCTGGCCCTTTTTCCAGGTTTATATCAAAGATTCTCAACTTGTTAAAAAATCACAAACATATGTTGATTATGATGCCAAAAGTCAACTGTTTTTTTTTTAATTTCTGTTTATGTTAAATTTATAATTAAAGATTGAATTAGAGGTGTTAGATTAGAAGTACAATGATGTATTAAACTCATTAACATAAAATTTGATTTGCTGTGAAAGCTGATTCACTTAAACTTTTTTCAAAACCTAACTTTAACAAATGATCATCTATCTTACTATACCAAGCTCGTGGAGCTTGTTTTAGCCCATATAGAGCTTTCTTTAACAAGCAAACTTTTTTTTCCATGTCCTGACATACTGAAACCTTCTGACTGCTCAACATAAATCTCTTCTTGCAATGAACCATTCAAGAAAGTTGATTTTACATCAAGCTGAAAAATTTTCCAACTCTGTTGTGCTACCAAAGCCAACAGCTTTCTGATTGTGTCCAACCTTACTACTGGAGCAAAGGTCTCAGAGAAATCCACTCCCCATACTTGTGCGTAACCTTTCACCACCAACATTGCTTTGTGTTTGTTCACCAAGCCATCAGGATTAAGCTTTGTCCTGAAAACCCATTTTACACCAATTACTTTTCTGTCTGAAGGCCTTTCTACTAGCTCCCACATCTGATTCTTCTCAATCATGGCTAGCTACTCCTTCATTGCCTCTATCCACTTTTGGTCTGTCCTTGCTTCCTCATATCCTGCTGGTTCAAAAACAACAACATTGCACCTTTGATAAATATCTGAAAGTGTCCTCGTTCCCCTGACA
>CAOJCQ010148064.1:0-10451 GCA_948356215.1 Stillingia texana | reverse complement strand
TAGAGAAAGAGTTTCTCTCAAAAAAAGGTAGTGGGAATAAAATTGAACTTAAAGAAGTTCAGGATCCACGGATGGAAGCAGAAGAACTGATTGAATCCACCGCTACTAAAATCACTAATTTTATAGCTGAACATTCTATAGATCAAGCTCTAAGGAAATCTACTACAGTTAGAATCGAACCTAAAAGGTATGGGTTTTTAATTGATGGTGATGAAAATATAACTCTAATAGAGAATGATGAGCCATATGTCTACAAAAAGATTAGTTGCAGCATAGTGGTATCTCTGATTTTATATGTAGATGATATAAATATTATCAGAAATGACATTTCTACTCTTAAATAGTGAAGCTCTGGTTGTCTAACCAATTCTCCATGAAAGACCTCAGTGAAGCAATCTATATTATGGGAATAAGGATATAGAGAGATAGATTCAAAGGATTGCTTGGTCTTTCACAACTACATACATATATAAGATACTGAAATGGTTCAGTATGGATCTCTTAAAAAGAGGTTATATTCTCATGCTACATGGGAAGCATCTCTCAAAGTTGATGTGTCCTCAAACATAGGAAGACAGAAAAACCATGAGTCAAATCCCATATGCTTCAGCTATAGGATCAATCATGTATGTTATGTTATGCACACGTCCTAATGTTTCATACTCCTTAAGTGTTACCAATAGGATTCAGGAAAACTGTGGAGAAGAACATTAGATAACGGTAAAGAACATTCTTAAGTACATGAGAAGAACTAAGGATATGTTCTTAATTTAAGGAGATACAAAGTTGAGGGTAAGCAGGTGTATTGATACCATCTTCCAAATAGATAAGGATGATTATAAGTCTCAGTTAGGATTTATTTTCCTACTAAATGAAGATGCAATCAGTTGGAAAAGTTCCAAACAATCAATGAATGTATATTCCACCACAGAAGCAGAGTATGTTGCAACTTTTGAAGTGGCAAAGGAAACAATTTGGATGCACAAGTTCATAGTTGAACTTGAAGTGGTTCCCTCTATTGTTGAACCAATATCTATTTATTTTGACAACAATGGAGCTATTGCTCATGCAAAAGAACCATGGTCTCATCAATGGTCCAAGCATGTACTTAAGCATTATCATCTCATCAGAGAGATAGTAGCATGAAATGATGTGAAAATGGAAAGAGTACCTATAGATAAAAATGTAGCAGACCTCTCATGAAAGTGCTACCCAGAACAAATTCAAGCACTATATGGAATCAATGGGTATTAGATATATGAGTGATTGGCTCTAGGTCAAGTGAGAGATTGTTAAAGATATTCCCTAAAGTTATAGTTTGATAACCATAATTCATGTATATATAATCTTTAAACGATTAATAAAGGAATCTCTTCATTATATTGTGCTATTTTTAAACATATATGTTTATAAATCTTAAACAATTTAATGAAGTCCCTGATATCAATCACAATGTGAAACCAATCATAAATAAGTTATGATAATGAGATGCAATTCATTTGTAAATGTATGATATCTAAATAATTCCCTGATCGAAGTATTCTAATAAAATGGGACATTGTAGGATCCTCATTGAGATCAACACATGTTATGTTTCTTGAATGGTTCAAACAGTCGACCTCATTGACTGTGATCATAGAGATGATCTAAATGACCATATGGATGTTTGTTACGGAACAAGCACATTGGAGACCTACCAGGAGATCCTCACATGGATGGTAGTATCTAAATTTAGGGAGAAGGAATCTCCTCATAAGCAGTATTGCATATTATCCTTATACTTGAGATCATGAAGGTAATTGTGGTTGCATACAACATGAGTGGTGCACATAGCTTTGAGATTGGGTATGCTTAGATCTACTTAAAGGTTTTTGTATGATCAATAAAGGATTCACTATCTCAAGATACTTGTCATAATTGAGAAAGTTCATATCACGAAAATTATGTTTATTTTATTTTGAAGTTTTGGCTAGACCTTCATGCTAAAGTTGAATGAGATTCAAAGGTAGCATTAAAGAGAATAAGAGTCACATATTTCTAACATATTTGGAGTTCCATAATTGACTATTCCATTTTTCGATTCTGAAGGATATGAAAGTCAAGTGAAATGAGGTACTATAGCGTCATCTGTTTATAGGACGGGATGATGTAAACCACATCTAAGTCTACTATCTCTTGGGGTTATGAGCTTTTGATTGGGGCTACTCATGGTCTGTATATAAAGGATAGTTAGTGATATTAATCAATAACTGAAAATTCAAAGAGTTTAATTTCGGTAATTTTAATTTCTCTGAATATAACAGTTCATTATGTAGTACAAACTGATAGAGATCCAGAAAGTCAAACACCCATAGAGCTATGGAAATAAATGTAAAACTTACAGTTATTGATATGAGATATAATTCAAAGTGTGCAAAAGAAATAATAGAAATCAGAAGAGAACAAATTCAAGGAAAAGTCCCCAAGAATTTTGAAATTAGTTTAAAAGTTCTTCTAGACCTTTTTGTTCTAATTCAATTATTTACATGTTATAAATTTTTTATGTAAAATTTAGAGTCATCCTGAACTCGTTTGGACCAAGAAGACAATCAGACAATTTTCCAAGCCCAATTAGAGGGTTAGGCGCATATTGAAGTGTCTAGGCCTAAATGATATTTTATCATTGGGTTTTTAATTATTATATGGGCTTAATTAATTATAGACTAGCCCATTTAATTATTTAATTAATTTGATTAATCAAAAAGCACAAAAAGATAAATATCATAAGAGTTTCAGATAAGAAGAAAATATTTTTCCAAATAGGAAATTTAAGATGGGAGAAAATCTCTATGAGATAAGGATCAGAATTTTAAGCCCACTTATCTTCTGTTACTCCATGGAATTCTTTCTCCTCTTGTATATAGGATTTGTAGCCTATAGAAGGAAGAAAATTCCATAAGAAAAGGTTTCTCTCAATTTCTCTCTCTAATTTTTGAAATCTTCACTTCCTCCTAAGTGAATTTTTCGAGCTTCATAGTCATCTTCCAAAGGTTCTTTGGTTTCTGCTCTGGTGTGGATTATTTTGAAGAAGTTCTGCTTTAAACATTGCTGGTTTATAATAACTGAGTGTGAAGAAAAGCTAACAAAAAAAAATTTAATAACTAGTAAGTTGCTTGAACACTCTCAAAATTTAAAACGCAATCCATGGAACGATTTGATATATGAGAATATTTCTTAAAGTTACTCTACCTTATATTTGATGTATAAACCCTAGAAAAACCCAACAATGTGGTATGTTAAGAAACCAATTCTTGCTCATATAAACATGTGGGGTTGTCTCATTTATGTGAAGCATATAGAATCAGATAAACTGGGAGTTACGTATGATAAATGTTTATTTGTGGGATATCCAAAAAAGCAAGAGGATATTACTTCTACAACCCTTCAGAACAAAAAGTTGTTTGTTTTGAAATGTGCAACCTTTTTAGAGAAAGAGTTTCTCTTAACAAAATGTAGTGGGAGTAAGATTGAACTTGAAGAAGTTCAAGATCCATAATTGAAGGCAAAAGAACCGATTGAATCCACAATTACTGAAATCGCTAATTTAGTAGCTAAACCTTCTATAGAGAAAGATCAAGGAGTTAGAACATCCATTTTAATGAAGTAATAAAAGATTATGGTTTTATATAAAATGAGGATGAGCCATGGGTCTATAAGAAGTTTAGTGGGAGCATAGTTGTATTTCTGATTTTATATGTAGATGACATACTTATAATTGGAAATGACATTCCTACTCTTCAAATAGTGAAGGTCTGGTTGTCAACCAATTCTCCATGAAAGACCTTGATAAAACAACCTATATTCTAGGAATAAGAATCTATAGAGATAGATATAAAGGATTGTTTGGCCTTTCACAATCTACATATATTGAAAAGATCCTAAAACGATTAAGTATGGATCTATAAAGAGGTTATATTTCCATGCTATATGGGAAGCATCTCTTAAAGTTGATATGTCCTTAAATATATGAAGATAGAGATAACATGAGTTGAATCCCATATTTTTCAGATGCATTTTATGTTATGTACAAGTCCCAATGTTTCATATTCCTTAAGTATTTGTAGGTTTCAGAAAATTATGTTGAAGGACATTGGACAACAGTGAAGAACATTCTTAAGTACTGTAGAAGAACTAAGGATATTTTCTTAATTTATGAAGATTTAGAGTTAAGGGTAAGCTAGTATATTGATGCCAGCTTCCAAACAGATAAGGATGATTATAAGTCTCAGTCAGGATTCATGTTCCTACTGAATATAGGTGCAGTTAGTTGGAAAATTTCCAAACAATCAATGATTGCATACTCCAGCACAAAAGCAAAGTATATCATAGCTTCCGAAGTAGTAAAGGAAGCAGTTTGGATGCTCAAGTTCATAGCAGAACTTGAATTGGTTCCCTCTAATGCTGAACCGATATCTATTTATTATAACCACAATGGAGCTATTGCACAGGCAAAAGAACTGCAGTCTCATCAACGATCCAAGCATGTACTTAGACGGTATCATCTCATTAGGGAGATAGTAGCACGAAATGATGTGAAAATAGAAAAAGTTCCTACAAATGATAATGTAGTAGACCCATTCATAAAAGTGCTATCCTAAAATAAATTCGACCACCATTTAGAGTCAATGGGTATTAGATACATAGGTGATCAGCTCTAGGTCAAGTGGAAGATTATTGGACATATACCTTAGAGCTATAACTATGAAAATAATAATTCTTGTATATGTAATCTTTAAATGATTAATAAAGGCATTTCATCATTATATTGTGCTATGTTTAATTACATATGTTTATAAATTTTAAACAATTTAATGAAGTCACTGATATCAGTTATAGTGATCATGCGATCATAAACAAATTACGATAATGTAAAAATTTATGATATCTAAATAATTTCCTGATAGAAGTATTCAAATAAGATGGGACATTGTAGAATGTGGATTGAGATTAGGACATGTTATGATTCTTGAATAGTTTAAGCAGTCAATCTCATTGACTGTGATCATGGAGATGATCTAAATGAACATGTGAATGCTTATTTGAGAACAAGTACTTTGGAGACCTATCAAGAGATCCTCAATAGATTATAGTATCTAAAGTCAATGAGAAGAATTATCCTTATAGGTAGTAGTGCAGATTATCATTAGACTTGAAATTATCAAGGTAATCTTAAGTAGTATCTCATATACTTTGACTCTATGATTGTGTACCACACGAGTGGTGCACATACCTTTGAGATTAGGTATATTCAGATATACATGAAGGTTTTTCATGATCAATAAAGGAATAACTATCCCAATATACCTGTCATAATTGAGAAAATTCATATCATGAAAATTTTTGTTGATTTTATTCTAAAGTTTTGGCTAGACCTTTATGATATAATTGAACGAGATTTCAATGTAGTATTAAAGATAATAAGAATCTAACATATTTCTAACATATTATAAGAATCTAACATATTTCTAACATATTATAAGAATCTAACATATTTCTAACATATTCAGAATTATAGAATTGGTTATTCCAAATTTTGATTCTGAAGGATATGAAGCCAAATGAAAGGATGTGTTGCAGTGGTCTGTTAATCGATCGGAATGATGTAACCCACATTTAAGTCTACTATCTTTTTTGGTCATGATACTTTTGATTGGGGTCACTCATAATATGTATAGATAGAACAGTTAGTGATGAAGATCAATAACTAAAAGTGAAAAGAGTTCAATTTTGGCTGTTACAGTTTCTCTGAATACAGTAGTTCATTTTATACTACAAGTTGATAGAGGTTCTAGAAGGCCGCACACCCATAGAGTTATGGAGACAGAGATAAAACTTAAAGTTAATGATATGAGATATAATTCTAAGAGTACAGAAGATATCAGAGAAATTAGGACAGAAGGAATTCGGAGAAATTTTATAAGGAATTTTGAAATCCTCAAAAAGGGTCTTTCATACCTCTCTGATTTGATTTAATTATTTACATATTATTAATAAGTGTTATATAATATCCATATAAAATTTAGAGTCATTATAAAATCATTTGGGCCAATAAGACAAGCAGAGAATTTGCCAAATTCAATTAGAGGGTTAGCCATTATAATATCTGGGCTTAAAAGAATTTTATTTTTGGGTTTTTAATCATTAAAATGGACTTATAATTAATTATGGATGAGTCTATTTTGTCATTTAATTAATTGAATTAATTAAAATACTCAAAAAGAAAATAAAATAAGAGTTTCACATAAAGGAGAAAACCCTTTCCTAAATGGAAATGGTGGGGTGAAATCCTTAAAGGAAAAGGATAAGGGCATTTCGCCCCTATTAATTGTCTACTCCTTGGGGAATCCTTTCTTCCCTTGGTTATAAGATTTGTTTCCTACAAAAAGAAGAGAAAATGGATAACCTAGACACACAATTCATAAGTAAAAATTTGAGAGAAAATTTTTCTCTCTTATTCTCTTTCTATTTTAAAAATTTCCTCTTCTTTACAAGGGGAATTTTTTAGCTTCATAAACCTCTTTCAAAGATTATTTGGTCTCCCTTCTGGTGTTGATTACTTTCAGATGTATTCTGTTTGGACACTGCTGGTTTACAACAATTGAGTGTGAAGGAAAGCTAACAAATAAAGAAATAAAGTTTTGAATAAAAAGTAAGTTACTTGAACTCTCTTAAAATTTGAAATACAATCCATGGCATGATATGATGAATATGAATATTTTTTAGAGATATTTCACCTTGTATTTGTTGCATGAACCCTAGGAAAAACCCAACACTAATGTTCTCTTGATCCTTTCGACTTCGTATCATCTCAATTTTAGAGTTTTCAATCAAAGGTGATTAATCCTTGATCTCTAAAAAATCTCCAAACCAAAAGTCTCAAAATCGAGTATCAACAATAGCCTTTAAATTGTCTTTTATGATCTTAAAAAACAAGAGTTGGAATAAGATCTATTCTATTCAATATCGCTTTCTATACTATGTTATAACTATCTGTTCTAACATAATGTTCTAAGTAATCAGATATGAGAGTTTCACTAAAAGATAAAATCACGGTTAGTTTTTAAAAAGAATTTGTCTTTGGGATAACAAACAGATTTATCCCAAGCAGCTAGTTTTCTTCTCTTTTATATAAATATGCTTCATTTGAGAGATTAAAACAAGTTAGAACTAAAAGACAAAATAATTAAAATAATTTATCTTTGGGGTAATGGACAAATTTGTCCTAAAGGCTAGTTTTCTTCCCTTTCAAATAAATATGCTTCATTTGAAAGATTAAAAGTAGTTAGATAGAATATTTTCAAAACCTCTAGAGATCTAAAGTTTATTTCTCTTCTAAGTCTATTTTCCTAACTTGTCCTTCATTCTTATACATCTTTACTCAAGTTTAATTATAACTTTTAGTTATTGATTTGTGAGGATTTTAAATTTGTAAAAGAAAACATAGAAATGTTGCTAAGACCTTGGCAAATTAGCAAGTGTATGTAAAATCTTATACTTGAAAAAAAAATTAAATAGCTCATTCTAAGCTTGTAACTTGACTTTAACTTTTGTCATTCAAAAGAATTAAGTGGAAAGAAATTCTCAAGTGAGATTTCCTTGTATAGTGGAGTAGGTTTTGTTAACTGAACCACTATAATTTCTTATTCAAGCTATTATGCTCTCTCTTACATTGCAAATGGTTTTTTATGTTCTAAACATAATCTGTTTTGAAAATTTCTTTTTCTATTTTGTTTCTGAAAAACTGTGTAATCTAGATCTGAAAGTATTTGTGAAAATTTACCAACTTGTTTCTCAAAGACAAATTCACTAGAACTTAACTAAATTGCTTCACATATTTATTGAAAGAAATTTGCCTATATTAACTGAAACAAGAATAGTCAGTTTTAATCTGAGAGCTGATCTGATTGAATTTTATTCTAACTCTAAGCCAATTTCTAGATTACATTGATTCTTATTTATTTGAATCAGAACAAAATATGATATTAACTTATTTGATAAAAGAGAGAATTAAGTTTAAATACTCAATTCATCACCTTTTTAATTATTTTGGGATCGACAACTACTGTGTGGAAGCATCTCATCAAAATCCTCATCTCCATCAGGGTCCTTATCATATGCACCAAGGTCTTTTTTCATTAAGATCTTCATTCACATATGACTTTCCATCTAGATGTATGATAGTTTGAGGTAAAGGAACACCAATGCCCATTACGGATAGACACTCTAATAGAAACATTGACAATTTTTTAGCACCCCAATTTATAAATTCATTAATGAATCTTTTTAAAGCCAGTTTATAATTCATTTCATTATCTCAAACTAACGTCAAAAGACCTTGGTAAGTCGGAAAATGCTAAGTTTCCTTGAAAACATCATATTTTTGTGCATCTCTTAATAAATCACCTTACCCATCAATATTTTGAATCATTTCATTGATATTAGCAATTATATGAATTATAAATAGTTCAATTTCACTTTCTTTTCCATTTTCTTCAATAAAGATAAGAATAAAAATATTAACCAAACGATTAACATTTCCTTAACATTTTCTTTTGTTCATGGGTCCCAATACCCACAGAAATTCTTATAGTTATTGCCATCAAATTTTCTGTAATAAATAAAGAAATATATAAATTAATATATATTGATAGACTATGAAATAAGTTACCTAACACATAATCAATTTACATAAAATGTTGACAAATGATTAATACATAATCATATAATCAATATATGTGGTCGTATAAGGAAAAAAACAGATATTTCTTGTAAGAAAAATAAAGGCAAATTCTCGCTGGTCATTTTTCTTATTTTAAATTAATACTTTTTCAAAAGAACACAAAAGGAATAATAAAAAAAATATAATAATCATCTTCTACCTTTAAACAAAGAAAATTGTAACTTTAAATGGTAATATCTTTCTCTATATATATCTAAAATCAACATATGATATATTGAATTAAAATTGATTTTTAGAGTGTTCAATGATCGGTTTACCAGTCCACTAATTTCAATTATTCTATATATCGATTCAGTTTTGTCAATTTTTTTTTTTATCAATTAACCATGTTTAACTAAACCTGATAGATAGATCAGGTCGGATGATTTCAGCTTCAGTTTACTTCAGATTTGGGTTAGATCAGATCGGATCTAGGGTTCACAATCTCATAGATAGATAGATCAAATTTAGTCATAACTATGTAATAAAATGTTCAGTCAAACTGTTCACTCATATTTTCAAAATTGTATGTAAGCATGCACACACACACGTGTGTGTGGGTGGGTGGGTGGGTTGGTGCATGCATGTGTGTGTGTGTGCATGTTATGTATGTAGGTAAATTATGTATGTGTGTATGTGTGCATACATGCATCTATGTGTATATATGTGTATATATGTATATATGCATGCAATATATGTAGCGCCCTAACGAGTCAAGCGCCGCGACGTGCTCGGACACTACTTCAACATATGATTCCGTATTTCCAATTACCCATTCAGCGGAAGTCTTAACCTTTCATGCATATTCCATGGTAAATTTTTTGCTTAACTATTCTACGCATGCATTAATCTCCTGTGTCCTACATTCATTCATGTAGCTCAGGTTTTTCCATTAATTATATTTACAGACCTTTTTCAGTTTCCCTACAATTCTTGTATAACCACTTTCAACATGATATATAAATTATCAATATAAACGTTACATCAATGATTTCCCGATGTGTTGGCTTATTCACAGTAGATACACACCTAGATCACTTAGTTTCACCTAAACCTGCATGGATTAACACCCGTGCTAAGTAATTTCGCTTAGTGGGATATGTAAACATATCAAAATTCTAATCTTATTTAAACAAGTACGTCAAACAACTTATTCAAGTTATAATCTCATAAATTAAATCATTACATACTTTTACTCTTTCCACAATTACAACTAAAGTCACTTATTATATCATGCTTTCAATACCTACTTCATTCTATCATGCTTAATCCACGTATCACATATTACACTCACATACTAAACACCTTATTCAAAGTCATTTCATTAATCCTTCCACAATTTATGCATTTTTCCTATCACACTCATTCTCTCTCATTAGCTTGTTATTCATTTGTCAATCTTAACCTATCCTTCACACATGTTAAATTCAATATTCCATTTCCAAAAACCAATTTATCATTATCACATAGCATCAATGTTTCATTACCTAACACATTATTCAAGTATCATGTTATTTCCTCATGCCAATTCTAATCATAATATTGTTAGTTTTATGCCCTAGAGCACTGCATATTATGTACATAGAATTATTATTAAATTAATAATAAAGGCATTTTATTTATTACTTGGTGCTTATGTATGTTTATATTATATTTGCTTGCATTGTCTTAAACCTTGTAATAAAGTCCCTGG
>CAOJCQ010145005.1:0-15331 GCA_948356215.1 Stillingia texana | reverse complement strand
ATTCCCCTTTTAACGGTTTTAAGAAATGAGGAGGAAATGAATGAAAACCTCTTAAGAGGGTTTTTGGTGACTTTGATTGATTTTTGAAAAACAAATATGTTATTTTATTTTGAAAATGAAAAGGAGTCATCATCCTATTTGTATGAAACCGAGAAAAGGTGAATTAGAGATTTTTGGTGTTCGGGAAACCACATCTTATTTAAGTCCATTTGAATTTATTAATTAAGTCCATGGATTTGTTTTAATTAGTTCTTAGTATTAATCCTAACCTATATACGGATGCAATTGAATTAAAATATGCATATTAAGCAGAGAAAGCGGGAACAATAAATGATATACAAGTAAAGCAAAAAATTGCATGTACATCCATAAAATCATATTGTTCGTTGATTGGGTACTTTAGTTCCTGCATGCAATTATTTAACAATATCAATTTTTCATGTTTTTTAGAACTAGGTGACTTTTACGTGCGTGATCAGGCCTTTATTTTGTTATTTTAGGAAGTTGACTGGTCTATTTTAAATGGGCCGAGAGAACAGGTCATTTTGCCCATATTTCCCCTTTATCAGTTTTGGAGACCGAAAAAGAAGAAACATGGACAAAAACTCTTAAGTGGATTTATTTGTTAGCTAAGGCTGATTTTAGAAATAAAATATTTTTATTTTATTTTTGAAAATAAAACGGAGTCGCCACTCAGTTTATATAAAACCAGAAAATTGAACCAGAGATCGGGGTTCGTGAATCTACGTCTTATTTTGATGCGGATTTGAATTTAATTAATTAGGTTCATGAAATTGGTTCAATTAATTCTTAGGTAATCCTAAACCACATGAGATGCAATTGAATTAAAAAAATACGCAAATCAAGCATAGCAATCGTGGAAATTAAATAGTATACAGAAAAACGATAAAATGCATGTTAATGTTATACATACATAAAATCGGGTGTCCGATTAATTTTGAAAATTTTGACCCACATGGCATGATTTATTAAACGGGCTATTTTTGTATTTTTCTAAGTTATGTGAATTTTATTTATAAAAATTAAAACTATTTTTATTATGAAAACGTCAAATTAAATTCTAAGTAGAAAAATCATTTAAGTGATTTTTTTATTTTGAATTTTATAAAGCGAGCAGTCTAAAAATATTTCTAATGCATGAGCATGTCAAAAAATAATAAAAATATAAATTCTAGCAATATAAAATATTAAATACGAAAATAAATAAATAAATATGAAATAACCTAAAAATGATAATAAAATTCTAAGCTGTTACAAATGACATCTTGGGCATACCCGAGACATGAAAATATTCTAGAAAATAATAATAAACAGCAGTAAAATAAATCGATATGCAAATCGAGAATAGAATATTAAACATATTCATAATCCTCTCCCAAAGGTTATTTGATTTTCATTATGGTTTAGATTGCTTTTGAAGGTGTTTTGATTTGGAAACTACTGGTTTACAACAACCGAATGCGAAGAAACTCACAAATCGAAGAAATAAAGTTTTAATAGCTAGTAAGTTACTTGAACTCTTTAAAAATTTAAAAAACAGTCCATGGTATGATTTGATTTATAAGCATGATTTAAAATGCAATACATGATATTTGATGCATGAACCCTAGAAAAATCCAACATCAATTGCCTTTCAATCCCAATTAAGGAAAGGGTGGACAGTTTGGTTTCTATCACTTGATGCTCATGACCAAGTTTGAGCCCAGGGAGCAACATCAGACTGCCTTGCTCAACCTCATCAAGCACTGGAAAGACATGAATCATACATTCCAGTTTCCAAGGGGCAAGGCTACATCAACTTCGGTAGACTCACCTTCATTATTGGGGTTCCCTGCTGTGTTGAGAAGATTTTTTTAAATATGGGTGTAATGAAATAGAGCAGGGAATGGGAGAGAGAGCACACCAACTGGCTATTGGGTGTTTCACTTTCTTTGAAGACCGATGGGGAGATCTGTATGACCACATTTTATGATCACTGGGCGAGATGGGTCTTGGGGAGCAGGACACTCAACATTTGCTATCAGAGCTTCATTCTCTACTTGCTCAGCCATACTCTATTTTCTTCAGGGAAGAGCATAATTAGTTGTGGAGTGCTAATGGCTTTGGCGTGTAGGGTTTTTCATAGGATTTATGCATCACATATATGGTGGAATAATTCTAAGAAATATGCATGTACACCAAATCATGCCATGGATTGAATTATGAGATTTTTCTAGAGTTAAAGCAACTTACTAGTAATTAGAACTTTATTTTTTCGATTTGTGAGCTTTCCTTTGAATTCGGTTATTGTAAACCATCAGTGTCCACAGCATAACACCTCCAGAAATAATCCACACCATAACTGAAATCAAATAACCTTTAGGAAATGGTTTATGAAGCTTGAAATCATCACCTGTGAGGAGATGATAATTTTGGTTTTTAGAGAATAAAAGATTAGAATGTCTCTTTACACTTTATATGTCTTTCTCTTCCTTTTATAGGCTACAAGTCCTTATGACAAGAGGATAAAGGAATCCAAGGAGCTTTTGAAAAACCCTATGGCCGAAATTTCTATTCCCTTTCCACAAGGAATTTGGCCATCCTTTTTCAAATATGAAAAACTTTTCTTTCTAATTTCAAACTCTTTAGATATTATTTTTTTTGGGATTTTGATTAATCTAATTTATTAAATAATTAAATAGGTTGATCTATAATTAACTTTAGACCCAATTAATTAACAAAAGCCTAAAAATTATCCATTAGGCCCACTCATAGGGATTTATGCCTAGCACATATAATGGGTTTAGCAAAATCCCTTTTATTTTCTTGGCCCAAACGAGTTTAGAATCACTCTAGATTTTACATGGATCTTTTATAACACCTATAAATTCCATGTAAATAATTAAATCAAGACAAAAAGGTCAAGAATACCTTTTAAGGGGAATTAAAAATTCCTAGTGAAATTACTTTGAATTTCTCCTTTCTGATTTCTTTGATCTCTTCTGTACTATCAGAATGATACCTCATAACTCATTAAATTTAATTTTTACCTTTGTTTCCATAATTCTATAGGTGTGTGACATTTTGGGATCTCTACCAGCTTGTAATACAAAATGAATTGATGCATTAAAAGTAACTGAAACAACCAAAATTAGACTCTTTAATTTCAGTTATTGATCTCCATTAGTAACTGTTCTTTCTGTACACATCATGAGCGATGCCAATCATAAGCATCATGAACCCAATAGATAGTAGAATAAGATGTGGTTTACATCATCCTGATCCATAAACAGATACCGCTTCAGTATGTCCTTTCACTTTCCTTCATATCCTTCAGAATCAAAATATGGAATAGTCAATTCTATAATTCTAAAAATGTTAGAATTATGTTATATTCTTATTCTCTTTAATGCTACCTTTGAACCTCATTCAATCCTAGCATAAAGGTCTGGCTATAACTTAGAATAAGATCAACGTAATTTATGTGATTTGAACTTTCCCCATTATAACAAGTATCATTGGGATAGTGAATCCTCTGTTGATTGTACAAAAACTTTCAAACATATTTAAGCATACCCAACCTTAAGACCATGTGTATCACTCGTGTGGTACACTGCCATAGAATTAAAGTATATGAGATACTACTTAATATTACCTTAATGATCTCAAGTCTAAGGATAATCTACACTACTGATCATGAGGAGATACCTACTCACTAACTTTAGATACTATTTCTATGTGAGGATCTCCTGAAAGGTCTCCGATGTAGTTGTTCTTTGATAAATATCCACATGTTCATTTAGATCATCTCCATGATCACAGTCAATGAGATCGTCATGAACCAACCTTGAACATAAAATCCTTCTACAATTATAAGAGAACCCAATTCATGCATCATGAGTTATTCCATTTGGCTAACCCTTCTGTAGTGCAAACACAATAAGAGTAAGAAAGAGGATGAGAGTACAAAAGCATTTGTAAGACATTTCACCATACTCCAGTCCTCTAGTCACCAACTTAAGTGACATCATGGCCAATTAATCCAATCACGTGACCTGTGAGGATTTTTTAAGTCTTTAGGAAGAAATGAGGGAGATGAAAAGAATGATGATGGATTTGATGCCTAGAAGGCAATACACTCCCAGAAATGCCCATGGTGAGAATTTTAAATTTTCCATGAATGTGAGTGAAGAATTCATCGAGGAGAAAGTAGAGATGACCCCTAAAAAGAGGGAAATCACTAACCTCAAGGAGGCCTTGAGGCGATCATTAAAGGAATGTTATACAGAGCCTTTCCCTCCTATTCAAGAAAGATCGATTGAAGATGACTCCCCAGTTGAAGTTCTAAAAATAGAGATGGCCACTTTGAAAAAGATGCTACTGGGAAAGTTATTGATATCAAGTAATGAGCTACCTTGACTGAAGATGAGAGAATTTCCAACAAATTCAAGATGCTAGTGCTTCCCATGTTTAAGGGGACATCTTGCCTAAAGGCGTATCTATTTGCATACATGGATGCTATGTAAAATGCCAAACTTGATTAAAGAGGAAAAGTCTCTAAGTTTATCCAATCACTTGAGGTAAAAGCTCTGGAATGGTACTTGACCCTAGATTAAAGTGTTAGGGAGGATTGGGCTCTTCTCATAGTTGCCTTTCAAAAGCAGTATGAGGACTACATGTCTTCTTAGGCTAGTCTAGCCGATTTAGAATTGATGACTCAAGAGCCAGGGGAGTCGCTATCAGCCTATATGATCAGGTTCAAAGAAGCGGTGATTTGTATTAAAGTGAAAATAGAAGCATGGGATCAGAAGAGGTGTTTCATTTGTAACACTAATGAGGTAACAAAGCCATATGTTAGCCATAAGGGCTTAGTGTCATGGGATGTGTTGAAGAATATATGTGTAGGGATAGAAATCTATCTTGAGTGAAAGAAGAAGAACTTGGCAACCAATCAGGTTGGAGGTAGGGACTGCTACAACAAGGGCACTATAAACACCAATGGAACAACCTCCTCCTTCAAGTCGGTAGAAATCTATATGGTGAGATAAAAGCAGTATACTGAGGTTAGGAAGCATCTATCATGGATATTAAAGCAATTGACTAGAGAAGGAAAGCTCAGCTCGACAGAAACAAAGCCAGCTGGGACTTAGGGGCAGCCAGGCCATCAAGATGATCTATATTGTGCCTACCATTAGTAAACTGGACATCTAACAGATCATTATCATGCATTGAGGATCAACATCTAGGACTTGATCGATCAAGGTGTCTTACAAATAGGGTTAGTAGCCATGGCTCTTTCGAGGAATTGCTAAGAAAGCCAAGATGCCAAGTCCTGAGGAAATCCCTTAATGCCTTGAACACTATATTTTAATGGTGCACTTTTATTTTCCTTAGTCTATGATGAAGATTCAATCTTTGCCAATGTCATTAATTAAATCAAACATGATTTTGCTTATATGTGTAATGTTTTGCTTAACAGTATCATGCATCATGATGATAATCATTACACATACATATTTGTCACTAACTCCATCAAAATAGATTAATTTAATCTTGGTAATAATGATAATCCTGAAAATGTTCTCATTAATTTTGACATAACCTCTGAAGAAAGGATAAAATTTCAGAGAATTTTTGTAATCACCCAAAATATACCCTAATAGTATTGTACGAATTATTTTCGTATCATAACTAATAAGGGGTATAGTTTGGGGACTTAATTGAAACTTATCAAAAGTTTAGTACCATTTTAGTAAAAGGAATTAAATGAAATTGAAAGGAAATAAAATTGATGGAAAATATATAGGAATTAAGAAACTAAGGGTGAAATAGTAAGAAATAAAGAAAGAGAAACGATTAAGATAACAATTTGACACTTAGTGGGACAAGTGTCATCATATGATTGGATGTGAGTAGGAGTAGGTGGAGATATTTTTCTCCACCCACTCATGGCTGGCTATGGGGGTATAAAAGAGTTGATTTTTTTCATTTTCCTCATTTCTTTCTTCTCTCATCTTCTCTCTTCTTCTCTTAAGTTTCGGCCCACTCTCTCTCCTTCTTCCTCTCCATTTTCATTCTTCATTTTCTCATCACAAATTGCTCAAAGAAATGATAAGAAGTAGTAGGAGAATATTAGAGAAGAATTTGCACAAGAATAAGGAAAGAGTTTGGATTAATATTTAAGGTTTGCATGTCAAAAATAATGCTTCTTCCCTAGTTGATTTTGGTCATATTTCATGATCTAGTGGAAGCAAGAAGCAAAGGAAAAGAGATAGAGCAAAAGTAGAAGTGATGTAGAATTTTGGAAACAAGAAAAGGTTGAAAAAGGTATGAAAATGCTCTAATATTGAAACCCATAAGTGTGTAAATTAAATATGATGATTAGATGCTAGGTTGAGTTGCATGTTGCTAGATGATATAGGAAAATATTGCATGCAAGGTAATTGAATTGATTGACTTGAAAAAAATGGAGGTTTGCTATTTTTTGTTTTATGTTTTCTGGACCTCCAGGGACTGTTTTGATCATAAATAATTTTCTAGAGCTCCAAATGAGATGAATCAAATTTTTGGGAAAACTAGACACATAATGGAGCAACTTTCATGGCTTAACAAAAAATTGAATCTAATTCTAAGATGAACTGAAAATTGGTTGAAATGAGAAATGGAAACTGTTTTGGACTAGGAGTAGTCTGGACTAAAATTGTAATAACTTGAGTTATAGACCTCCGATTTAAGTGATCTATAATTTTTTGAAAAGCTAAGACATAGGACAACAAATGTTAAAGAATGACCATAAGCTAAAAACTAAGTTTTCGAACTCATAATGACTCTACAAGTTAGACCTAACATTCTGTCTAGAATGTGTCATTGACCTTCAGGCAGTATTTTGGGTATAAATTGAGGTAGGAAAATTGGAATGAAGTAAAGTCAAATTCTAGTGAAAGCTAAGACATAGGAGAGTAAATATCAAAAGGGACCTTGACCTAAAAATCAAGTTTTGAAATGAAAAATTTAAGCAAACAGTAGGGTTGATAAACTGTTTTTAGACAGAATGTACAAATGCATGTATTTCTTTGAAGCGTCTTTCTCTTGTGAGTAATTGATGATAATCTTTGTAACCAAAACCATATACATGCTAGTATAGGGTGAGAAATACATGATGAACAAGTATATAAATAAATATATGTTCATGTTATGTGATGTATATGAAATGCCTATATAGATGCATGAATATGTAAAGTATGTGATACATGAATATGTAAAGTATATGTGATGCATGAATATGTAAAGTATATGTGATGCATCAATATGTAAAGTATATGGCTATATGAATATATAAAGTATATGAGAAATGAATATGAATAGAGAAATATGAATTGAAAGATATGAAATGCATATTTTTTATGTATTGTAGTGGATAGATAGGCATACCTAGAAGGACCGCAGCTGCTACCGTTTCATTACCTTCGGGTAACTACCATTTCATTACCTCCGGGTAACTACTGATTTGTTACTCTCGAGTAACCGATACAAGTATCTACTGTTTCGTTACCTTTGGGTAACTACTGTTTGATACCTTCAGGTATCTACCGTTATCCATTATCCACTGCCATGTAAAGAATACATGAATTTGATATCTGAAGACGTGATAATGCCCACTGAGGCTACCAAAAATTGGAAAAGAGAAAAAGTATAAATATATCTGATACATGAAATTATGAAATACACGTATGAAAATGGATTTGATACTATCGGGTATCCACCGATAATTGCTATCTTTAAAATAATAACAGAATATGAATACGTTATTATGTAAAAGAAAATGTATACAAATGAGATATGTGATTGATTCATATGTGATAAGAGAACATCGTTATAAAACTTAGATAAAATGTTACGAGCATGATAAAATACATGTGTATGTGGATTATTACATGATAAATGACTTAACTGGAATGTGTTTATTTATATGTGTATGTAACATTGGTTCCGATATTAGAACATTTTCCACTAAGTGAAAACGCTTAGCACGGGTGTTAATCCGTGTAGGTACTAAAGTAACAAGTAAGGGTAAGCGAGCAACTGCAAAAGGTTTTAGCCAACACGAGTGAAGACTTATCCATGTAATTATGATTTTTGGATTATATACTTAAGTAAGAACTGTTATGCAAGAATTGTTATGTAAAGAATGTTATGTAAGAAACTTATGGACTTAGACTTGAATGCACATATGTATATATATAAGAAGGAAAAAATTTACTTAAGAATTTACTTAGAACAATGTCTTCTGCTGATCCGTAGAACAAAATCTTCCGCTTATCAGTAATTAGACAAGTATATCGATACATGTATGAGTGACGTCTGAGGGCGTTACAATTTTAACAAAATACCAAAAGGTATTTGCGTGGTTGTTGTGTGTGCGGTTGGGCTTTGTGTTTTGAAAAACTACTGGTCTTTTTAAGGGGTCGAGCAAACAGGTCATTTATCCATATTTTCCTTTTGACGATTTTGAAGACCAAAAAGGAAAGCGAGAGAAAACCTCTTAAGTAGGTTTATTTGGCGACTTGGATTCATTTTGGAAAATAAATGATTTATATTTTATTTTGAAAAACAAAAGAAGTCGCCATTCGATTTACATGAAACCGAAAAAAGTAAACCAAATATTTCATGATTTGGGAATCCACGTCTTATTTGTGTCCATTTTAAATTTTATTAATTAAGTTCATGCAATCGATTTAATTAACTCTTAGATTAATCTTAACCCACTCACAATAAGAAAAATTAAATGCACTAATTAAACAAGGTAATACCAGAATAATCTATAGTATACGAATAAAGCGGTAAAATGCATGTACATGGCATACATCCATAAAATCGGGTTGTTCAATTAATTAAAAACTTTGGTTCCCGCATGCCATTATTTATTAAAATCATTTTTATATTTTTCTAAAATTATGTGACTTTTATTAATGAAAATCAACACATTTTTTTATAAAATCATCAAATTAATTCCTAAGTAGAAATAATTTGAATGACTTTTTATTTTGGATTTTTATAAAACGAGCAAGAAAAAAAAGATATAGAAAATTCATGATCATGTTAAAAAGGCAATAAAAATAAAAATAAATTAATACCCTAAAATATTAAATACGAAAAATAAGCAAATAATAAGCTAAAAACATAAATAAATGCCTATTATTACACATGACTTCCCGAAATACTCGAGACCTTCAAATATTCTGAATAATAATAATAAATACTGAAAAAATAAAATAGCATACAAAATGAGAATATAAATTTAAACAATATTTTTCAGGAACGAAATGACTTCAAAACAAAAAACCGAGCCTGCCATTCGATTTATCTTGTGATTTTCTTTCAAAACAAGTATAAACATGATCCATATCGGGTTCAGTTTCAGAGAAATCAATGAATTAAATCTGACTTTTGGGCAGAAAATACATATACGAAAATAATAAAAACAATTAAAATAAAATACCGTTAAATACATAAAAAATATAAGAAAAATATGAAAATTAACATAAACATTTCTCGATTTATTATCGCCACAGGAATCGTGGATTCGGCTGTGGCAGGTCTAAGAAATCTCATCGAGATAAAGAGAAGAGATTGAATAAAATAAATAAAATAGAAATGCAAAATTAATTAAAATGAATAAAAATAATGGCTGAAAAATAAATAAAAATGTGGGAAATAAATATAGTCAATATTTTCTCAGAGGATTACCACTTGAAGTCTGAAACATGGATTCAGAAACGCGTAGTCCAAATGCAAAGGAATTTTTAATACTTTTTTGGTGCTTAATTAATTAATGAATTAGTTAACCTAAACTTGATTAATTACCAATTAATCACCAAAAATCTATCTAAATGGAGTAAAAATGAGCCAAATTAATCTGTCATCTCTTAATTAAATTGCCCCAAAAGTCTTTTAAATGGAAAGTTTGAGCCCTATTTATAGATAGAAAATTTGCACCATGTCAAGATCATCCAAATATCCAAAATTGGGGTAAAATAGGTATTTTTGCGGGTCTTGGGACTCAAAAAAGGCATTTGATGGCACCGCAACTACCATGAGGCGGCATTGCTGCTGCTGCATGGCAGCCCCATCACCTGCCACATGACACCCCTAGGAGTGCCATGCAGCACTCCGACCCGGGACCTGAAAAACTTATTTTCTCCCTCTTGAGGTATTTCGACTCCTGATTCTGAATTTGTTGATGGAATTTTAAAATTCAAATCCGAAATATGCCAAAAAGGAAAAAATGTGACTTCTGGGCCTGATTGAAATTCTTACTAACTCTTTTTTACTCTTTGCTTTTGACTTACATGTTTTCCTACTCTGAAAGTCATACTTCAGGATCACAGGCGATCAACCTCTCATCTTTGAAAACCTCAAAAGTAGAAGCTTTAACCAAGTATCTATAAAGGCCCTCACTTTGATGTGTTATATCGATGGATCAGAAAGTATCAAAGTAAACAGAAATGAGTTAGAGAAGTGTCCCTGCGTTGTAGGCTACTCCTTTTCTTGTATCGGTTTTTGAATCGGTTGTTGGCATTTTGGCCCCCAGTGAGCAGGTTATAAGTGTTTTTGCCCTCTGTTGGAGAGATGCTGGTGTTTTGGCTTTCAGTAGGTGAATCACTGGTGTTTTTTGGTCCCAAGTAAGAAATGTTGCAGGTGTTTTAGCCCCCTATTTGCGAGATGCTAGTGTTTTACCCCCCACTAAGCAATGTTGCAGGTGTTTTGGCCCCCTGTAGGTGAGATGCTGGTGTTTTGGCCTCCAGTAACTGAATCATTAGTGTTTTGGCCCCTTGTTGGTGAGATGCTGGTGTTTTGGCCCCTGGTAGATGAATCGCTGGTGTTTTCATCCCCAGTAGGCAATGTTATAGGTGTTTTGGCCCCTGTTGGTGAGATGCTGATGTTTTAGCCCCTATTAGGTGAAATGTTGGTTAATGAGTCAGTTTTGGATCTGGTTTTAAACCTGCCTAGAATCTGGTTATGGGTCTGATTGTTGATTGGTTTCTTGTTTTGAATCTGATCTGGTTTTGAGTCTGATTATTGATTTTGTTTTGATTCTGAATCATGTCTGAGTCAGATTTATTGATTCAGTTATGATTCTGGATCTGATTTTGAGTCTGATTTTTTATTTTGGGCTTTGTTTTCTGGACATCATGGGCCTTGATGGCTATTTTTCTTTCTTTTTTCTCTCTTTTTTATTTTCTTTCTT
Source organism: Stillingia texana (assembly GCA_948356215.1). Lineage (NCBI taxonomy): Eukaryota > Viridiplantae > Streptophyta > Magnoliopsida > Malpighiales > Euphorbiaceae > Stillingia > Stillingia texana. The sequence goes on along the minus strand of CAOJCQ010145005.1, from coordinate 4,083 downwards.
CTTTCTTTTTTTATCTCTTCGTTTTCTTTTCTTTTTTCTTCTCTTTTTTTTTTCTTTTTTGTTTTTCTTTTCTTCATTCTTCTTTTCTTTCCTCTTTTTTATAGTTTATTGTTTATTTTTTTTTATTTTTTTATTTTTTATGGGCAGCGACAGTGGCTCTGTTATCCTATATGGGTTATAAAGACCACAAAGTTCTTCTACCCTTCTCATGCATGAGTTCAGAGGGTTTTCGGCTTTTCTTATTGGTTTTCTCAGTCTTTGTTGTCATTGTACGTGTCTACACACATTTTTCTAGACAACTTCAGACCTAAATCTTCTAAGGTAATTCAATCATGTTTCTTTGAGAATTTCCTTTTTAAATTTTGGGTGTCTCACCTTATTATCGTTTGTTGTTTTCTCAGACATAGATGACTTCTTCGATTCGTTCCCTGACATGGATGACTTAGATTCTCTTAGGGAGTGGCTTACTCTACCATTCAATACCTTGAAGGGTAACCCAAGCTCCTCCGTGCCTCCGACTGATCCGCTTAGTGATGCCATCATGTTGTTTATTTCTCGTATCGAATGAGCGATTAAACATGCTCACTTATGCGGTGTCCCTTTGGGTCAGCCTATTCTAAATTTTATTTGTATGTTCGAGCATAATGTGGAGGGTGCTCCTTTTGCAGTAAGTGACATTCATATGCCATTTATTGTTCTGCATTTTAAAATTTTCAATCAATTATATGCTCTCTGTGATAGCTCATATTTTATTTTTATATTATTGTCTCTTTGCTGCTAATTTTGACTGAATGATTTATTTTTTAGAGTACTCCCTTATGATAATTTTGGTTGAATTTTTTCACAGACCAGTTGGTTTTGATCCTCGGAGAGTGCCCTAAGGGTCCGTGAGTGGTATGAGCGCCTTCCTTCATTGATGCATGATATCATCGGTGATTCAGGCTTCGAGCCTTGTATCTTTTGTTTCTCTATTGTTGAGTCCGTGATCCGGGACCATCATTCCTTGGCAGCTCTCATCTAGCGGTGGTAGAATACCAACCACACCTTTTAGTTCCACTGGGGTGAGATGGGGATTGCTCCTTTGGATTTTACCATGCTTACCGGTATTGACTTCTCTGGAGAGCGTGTTAAGTTCATCCTGAGTGGCATGAGGATCACTCTGGCCAACCAGATTGCTTATTGCCTGGAGCACTTAGGTATTGCTCCTCTAAAGAAGAATTGTCTGGCTTTAGGGGACATTTATGAGTATTATGTGCACCATCATTGTTTCAGCTCGGTGTGTGTTGAGCAATACGCTAGGGTCTTCATTCTATATTTTTTTTATTGCATTTTGTTTCCCTCAGGGAATCATGACATTCTGTTCCCCTTTCTATTTGCGCTTGAGCCTGTGCGACATTTGAGCTAGTTTAATTGGGGCACTCTGGCGCTCGGATGGTTGTATCGTTCATTGGACACCTTATGCAGATGGGGTGTGACCATTATCGATAATATCCATTTTACCTTGGTAAGCATCTTTTTCCTTTTTACATGTCTTTCTTGATTTTTTGGCACTTAGGCTGACTTGAGTTTATTATTTGCAGGTGTACACTTATCAGTTTGGGCTCCTCCCCTATCCTTAGGATATCATAGAGCCTCCTGTTATGATGACTTACCTTTTCTCTTGGGTGGTAAAGCCAGTGGGTGTTCTACATAGGAGAGTCTCTGACCTCAAACCCTTTCTAAACTCACTCCAGCTTCACCAGGTATTATTGACTCCAAAATATTCAAATGTCTGTTAGTAATAACTATATTTACAGAGGTGGAATACTCACTTTTCCTCTAGGTGATTCTGAACTAGTGGAGCTCAGGCAACTTTTCTCTATTCCAGGCTAACCCGATGAGTCTCAGCAGGCATCACCTCCTTCTCCCTTACATGTCTGACTATGAATTTTATTTGGGTGACTGGCTTGTTCATTGGGAGTTGGGGTCATCTCATCATCGTATTCCTCCACCCATTCTACATTCTATACACTTTTCATCGAATCTCCCTCAACTAGAGGTTAGGGACCTACTCTTGGGCATTGATCCTAGCTCCTTACCTGGGCCGTCGGGTGACTATTTTGAGTGGGCTGCCGCCATACTATTGGGGATGGTACCTTTTGTTCTTTCTCAAAAGGAGGGTGATGAATGAGATGTAGTTGCTTCTAACATCTTGGTATGCATTCATTTGCCCTCTTTTTTTCTTTTTGGTATTTTCTTTTCTTTCTTTCTTACCCACACATACATTCTCTTGCAGGCTTCTTCAACTTTTTGGCATTTTGTTGCAACCGATAGGGAGGTTCCTACAGCTCCATGGATTTCTAACCCTATAAATTCTCAAGCTTTAAGATCAAAAGGTCATGCTACTCGTCTGTGAAGCTCTACTGTGTGGACCCGAAGTGGTACACCCCTCTCGAAATAGCTCTAGGCCTAGTCTAGATGTACCTCTGATGTTGCACGTTCTTCATGAGGATGCTTCGTTGAACTCCTATCCTGGTATCTCGAGCACCATAGGGGAGGTTTATATCCCTTTTGGGCACTCCCTCTTTTCGTATGATCTTGATGGAGAGATGCAGATGTTTCAGACTGCACCTAATATTTTTAGTGATGCCATGCCTTTTAATATCAATCCTGAAGATGCTACATTGATATGTCTCTTGCACTTTGTTAATAACAACTGAGAGTGTATATTTGTGCTTGGTGCTCACGTGTGGCTTTAACTTTTCAGATGTGTAGAGAGATGACTGAGACCTACTAAAATGTGGCCTTAGGGTATGGTCCATGAATGTTTTAATGCTTCCTTTATATGTATGCATGAAATGCTTGATGATCAGGTTTGAAGAAAAATTTCCCTCTTTGTTGTGCAGCAAGAGCATCAATGACAGGTGTAGGAGGATGGGACCAGTAGCTAGTCTGAGATTAGGTGACTCCAGTCCTCTATCCATCGACTGAAGGTAGACATCAAGGATCCTTTGAGCTGGAGGATGGGACCAGTAACTAGTCTCCATTAGCTCCCCCCCTTTTTGTAGGATTTTTTCATTTTTCTCTGTAGAACCAGCTATGCTTGTAGATGTATTCCCTTTTATGTTTGAATGAAAGCCTTCATCTTTTTTCTTTTCTGAACAATGAATCTATTTTGAATCATGAATGAAATGGAGTTGTTTACTGTTTATCTATTGCCATATCTTTTATCTTACCCTAACTTTTGCATGATTTATCGTTTGTCGATTTTCACACCATGGGGCCACCTAGCTTTTTCCTAGGTGGTCCTTATGGATTTTTCAACATAACTGCCATATTTTATTTTCTCTTTTTGTATTTTTTTCTCTAACTTTTGCCTAGAGAGCCTATTTTTCAGGTTTTCCCCCAAGCGAGCTTGCCTAACTTTTGCCTAGTCAGTCCTTACAGATTTCCAACCTAGCGACTTTATTATTTGAATTTTCACTTTTTAGATATGTTTACAATAGATAAACAGTTGTTGATTTGGGAAGGGAGTGTACAATGAAGACCCTGAGTCTCTGACTTTTTATGAGAAAGAGTGCTGATGAAATGTTTTGAATGTTTGATTTTAACTTATTGTAACAGAATGTATGAACTTTCTAAATAGCTGAACATACATAACGAAGATAATCATTAGAGTCATTAACTACATCAAATTTTATTCAAAACTCGTTTAATCTTAGTACACTCTCATTGCTTCCGACATAACTTTTTGTCATTAATATGCCCTTTACGGGTTTTCAGGTGAATTATTTTCTCTCTAATCCCTAACTTTTCCTCGACCATTTGTTTACCAGGTTTTCACCCTAGCAGGATGCCGTAACTTTTGCCTAGACCGCTTGTTTACCAGGTTTTCAGCCTAACGTACTTTTTTATGGTATTGCAAGTGTGACGCCCCGCACGTGCACTGCGCGTGTCACGCAGCGGAACAGTGTAAACGCCGATCCACGCGTGGGAAACGTCGACAGCCTCACATCTCAACGTATCTCACTCCGAGATGCGTTACGACGTAAGCATAAAAATCCCAGTTAATTAATTTCTTTTACATATTATTATTTATCATTA
>CAOJCQ010132100.1:0-10544 GCA_948356215.1 Stillingia texana | reverse complement strand
GATATCCCCCACTTGAGAAATTGGTATATACACTTGTGGTGACCTCAACAAAATAGCGTCTCTATTTCCAATCTCATACTATGGTAGTACACTCTAATGCCAACCTACGTAAAGTGCTATAACATTCAAAGACATCAAGATGGTTGACTGAGTGGGAGATGAGACTGGAGACTTCAACATTAGATACGAGCTTAAGACCACCATGAAGGCTCAAGTCTTGGTAGACTTCATCACCAAGCTACATGATGTTGCTGACACAATGATAAAAGGCCAAAGTTCTTGGTCCATAATGTAGATGGGGCATTTAGTGCTGAAGGAGTAGAGGGTGGGGTACATCCGATGTCTGAATGTCATCAAAATCCAATATCGTGCCAATCTTAACTTTCCCACATCCAACAAAGTCTCTGAATATGAAGCCCTATTATTAGGACTTCAACTTTGCCATGAGCTCTAAATTCAAGATCTGACCACACACTTGGATTCCAAGCTTGCTATCAACCAGCTAACAGGAAAGTTCATAACTAAAGATGCCATGATGATGACGTATAAAGATGCCCTTGAAAAAATAGTTGCAGCCACTAGAGTAAGAGGTCAGATATGGAATTTCTAGCTAATATTGAGATCAGCAAATAGCACGGTCGATGAACTGACCAAAAAGGCAATAACAAACAATTATAAGGTAAGCAATAGTATGGTCCTTGAGGTAATCAAGGGCCTGTCATATGATAGTGAGTTTGTGCTCTCAATAGAGACCCCTATAGGGTGGATGGCACCGATATATGCATACCTAGAAAAAAGGAGTTCTCCCAGATAATACCCAGAAATCCAGGAGAATTGCATGGAGAAAGGCATATTATGCCTTTATGGATGGACTTCTATACAAAATGTCGATAATGACATTGTGGTTATGGTGTGTAAGTATAGAAGGAGGTGAATACATCCTTCAAGAAATTCATGAAAGGATATGTGGGACCCATCAGGGTTCCAGAATGCTAACATGAAAAGTCACACAAAGAAGGCAATTGAAACATGCAGTAAGTGCTAGAAGCACGAGTACATTATTCACCAATCAGCGAACCTAATGATGCCCATACAAAGTCCATATCCTTTCACTCAATGGGGAATCGACATACTCGGTCCCTTTCCATTAGACACCGAACAGAGAAAGTTCCTGATGGTTATCATCGATCACTTTACCAATTGGGTAGAGGTAGAGCCCATTGCCAGAATAACATCTGACCAAGTAGTTAAATTCTTTAATAAAAACATTATTACCAAGTATGGGGTACCTCATGCAGTCATCTCAGACAAAAGCAAGCAATCGACTGCCAGCATTTTAGAGGCTTTTACAAGGAATTAAAATTCAAGCTTCACCTAACATCGATGTACCGTCACCAATCTAATAGGATGACCGAGGTTACTGATTATAAAATATTAAACAGGCTCAAAAAAAGGTTAAGCTCTAAAAAAGGATTATGGGTAAAAGAACTTTTGTGACATTCTATGGGCAAATCGCACTACCCCAAGAACAACCACTAACTCTACCCCATTCTCCCTCATGGTACGGAAGCCATAGTCCAAGTTAAAATAGGGGCTCCAAGTGTTTGAACGCTTAATTATGATGAACAAGGCAACTCAGAAGTCTTGGCACTTGAGCTCGATCTTGTCGAGGCAAAGCGGGAGGAAGCTGTCATACAGATGGAAGCTTGTCAATGGAAGATGATGGCATTCCACAAAAAGAGAGTAAGACCCCATTCCTTTTGCAAAAGAGATATTGTACTCCAAAGAACGATCGAGTCATAAGGACTCCCAGGATCGGAAAAGCTACAACCTAACTGGAAGGGTCCATTTCAAGTCACCGAGGTGCTTAGTGGCGGCGCCTACGAACTCCAAACCTTATAAGGAGAAAAACTTCCACAGCTTTGGAACGCCAATAACTTGAAAATATTCTATCAGTAAGCACCAATGTCACAACCTATTTACTGTTTTCCCTAAAAAGAGCATGACTATAATGTATCATTGAGCTTTAAATAGTTTTTGATTTGTAAAATGGCTCCTTAAGCCCGTCACATTTGTAATTGCCTAAGGAATTAAGCCCTCTAAAACAAGCTAAATGTAGTTAGTTATTTTATGATGTAATGACAACTTTCATATGTTATTGTTATGACATTATGATAGATTACCTTGCATGGTTGAAAAAAAGGTACGACTCTCACATTACTCAAAAAATGAAATTTTCATTAAGTAAAAAGAGTTCAACATCACAAAAAGAAACAAAAGTAAAATGACTATCTACTGCTCGCTCGAAGCATCCTGAGGTGTAGAGGTTTGGGCAACAGGATCCGTTACTGGGATAATGGGCTCTTTGGTTAACGCAGAAGGAATAATTGTCCCCTCTTCCAGCTCATCAGAAATGAGAGTCGATATCCATGACCAGTCTTCAACGGGATATTTTCCACGAGTCTGAATTTCAACTTATTCTGATATGACTCCATTAAGCTCATGATGCGATCATCTGACTTATCCACAAAAGCAACATAGTTGGAATTAACCTCGGCCAGCTTCAGCCCAGCATCAGAAGCCGATTTCTTCTCTTTCTCTAGCATAACTTTTAGCCTCTCTACCTCGATAGACAACGCCAGTTTCTCTTGATTAAGACGGTTATACTACACCTTGGCATTGTTATACTCCTTATTTTTCTTGCTTGTCTAGACCAAGGCAATCTTATTTTGAGCTGCAGCTGCCTGAAAGGCAAACAGATAACCACATAGATTAACACGCCAAAAAACATGAAGTCAGACAAACCTTGCAAAAAATAAATAAAAGGCACAATACCTTGAATGATAGGTCTTGCAAAATTTTTACTGAAGTCCAAAATTGACATATCAACCAGCCTTTTTATGTAAGCAGAAGAGTGTGTCACTTCACCGAGCATACCTAACAGCTCTGAATGTTGAAGTGAATAATTCAGCTCATGGCTCAGGCGGATGGTTGTGCAGAGATTGCAACCCAGAGCATCAATCATATCTTTCATAATTTGCTTATCGAACTCCGGGGAGGACACAGATAGAGCCCTAAGACCTGAGGTCGGAGCTGAAGGATCGGACAGCTACACTGTAGGGGAAGCCATTATATCAGTTGAATGCTGAGTTGATGGCATCGGCTGTCCTGCGGGGGTAGAAGTGGTACTAATTTTTGCAGCCTTGGCACTACGCTTGTCCCCCTTCTCAGCAAAAGTTTTCCTTTTGGATCCTTCCATAACTACAAAACACAAAACAAACTGTGAGAAGTCCAATAAATTTGCAATCAACGAATAAGAGATCGTCAATTACCGTTAAGGTTAGTAGGAAACGTGTCCCTAATAAAGTACATGATATTTCATTTATCTTGGCCAGCCTCCTTCAACTGGTTAAAATAGGTGATCTTTACCACATCCAAGTTCTTCCACTTACAACTGGAGGATCTTTCAAGCTCCACATCGTCCTCACATCAAAACCTCCCTTATGATATATTAAAAAAAAAAAAAAAAATCAATCTTTTCAATTCTTACAAGACTCTGGTTTTCCATTAAAAAGCCCGCACCCAGGGCAAGCTTGAATGTAATTATGGTCTTCTATATGCGAGCGACACTTCGCTAAGTGCATCAAACAGAAAACCCCATAGCTATTTGGCATATTGATCACAAAGGAGACGTAAACCAATTATTGTCCTCCAAACACTAGGATGCAACTGTCCCACAGAAAAGCCAAAGAAGTTGAGAAGCTCAGTAAAAAAGGTATTCAAGGGGAATCGAACACCAACTATCAAGTCTTCCTCATACACTATTAAGGATTTTTCTTTGGGTGCAGAGTCCACCCTCACCGCCTCACCGGGGATTAATAGCTCATACCCAGAAAGTACCCCATATTTAATCCTAATGTTATCCAAATCACTCTGAGTCAAAACTGAGGGGATTTCAGCCACTCTCGGTCCTCTTACTCCTTAAGTAGAGCCTGTAGTTTGATATGAACCTGCTTGAGCCTCAACACTCCTAATACTAATAGCTAGAAGGTCACCTGGGAATCAGGCCTCCTCCTAGGGACCGAGCGCCTCCTGTTCACTAGGGTCATCACTCTCATAATGTTGATCTGGGTCACTGTAATCAAGCTCTAGTTTCACATAGTCATTTTCAAAGTCTCCCATCCTAAAACCAAACGGAGGCTACCGATATGGCAAGTACGACAACTGCTGCGAAATAAGTACCGAATGCTTCATTTTTGGCGATGGAGAATGAGACGGAGGCTACCGGCATCGAAAGAAATATTGGAATCAATTGAATAATCAGGAGAATAATGCCCAAAAAAAGAAGAGTAAGAAATATCTTTGAATAAAGGGTTTGGCCCCCATAAAGCAACAAATATATATGTCTAAAAACAAGTGGCACAAAATACGAAAAGTCTGGGATACATTAGAAGTAACGTTTAAACCGCTGGAGAATACCGAGCTTCATGGAATGAAAATCGGACTTATAGGAGACATATAATACAATATCGTGTCATGAGTCTGGTCCAAAAGTAAGCAAGCTCACCTTACCGACCAAACTAGGAGCTCACTTTACCCATATGGGGAACAAGGCTCAATTCCAAGATTAGTGCCTCTACTTCCTTCTATTTCGAAGAACACGTTTCAGATACCTATATAAACAGAGTAGATAGATCAGAAAAAACATCTAACCTATATTACCTAAAAGACATTTTTCATTCATTTTCTCTATAACAAATAACCTCTTACTGACTTGCACCAAACTTCTGTAGTCCGGTATCAAGGTGAAATACAATATGTAATCCCAATTATAATTCAAAGAAGGCATAACTATAATGAAGCGAAGACGTCATGGATTATTGAAGATTTTCTTCTCCAATAATGAAAATACGGTATTACATTTTAGATCTGATATTTCACTTTCTATTAAGAGAATATTATATTGATGTTGATATTCAACACATATATGAGGAAGCAAATTTTGCAACAGAATACCTTATTTCCTGATGATCATCCAGTGCGATAATATTGATGTTTATTCTTCTAAAGTCATTTCTATGAATTTGGTTTGTTAGCTTTCTCCATTAATAATTAAAAAAAAAATTATAATATTACATTCTCTTATTTGTAAAGTAAAAGTTTCGTATATCTTACTAGAATGGTCTCTGAAATGAGGTAAAAAATAATACAAGCCAAGGTTTTTCAAGAATGAAAATGTGTCCATAATGAGATATCGGATCACCACTCCTATACGGTTTGAAAAAATGAACATGTACATTTTTTTCTTAAAAAAAAAAAAAAAGAGCATAATATCATAACTATTGTTAGAGGCAGACATTTTCGTGGTTGGATAAGGTTGGGTCTGCACAGCATACACGTGGCCCAGCCCATCACTAAATACTCTAACGCCACAGGACTGTCAGTCACAGGCACTGAAAAGTAAAATCTTCAACGCTGTTTTTTATTCTTTTTTCTTCAGATCCGCTGATTTCCTTTCCTTAATAGGAAAGTTTTCACCTACTGTAACGTATAAGCAGTCGATATGTTGGATCGGGTAATTGGGAATCGTCAACTGAGCCGGTCCAGAATAACCCTATATGAAAAAAAAAACAGGTGAACCGGCGAACTGGTGGAAGATCGGCTTTTCTGCCAAACAGGTGCATGCTCCAATTGCTATTGCGAACTCATCGATCCCACTTCCGGACTGCCACCAACCTCAGCCAAAGCCCACTGCTAACATGCACCAGCAAAATAACTAAATGCTTATCAAATGAATGCATACTCATATATATTTCATATGTAAACTTCAAAATTTTATCTCGATTCGTTTTGAAGAAGTAGAGAAGAAGAAAGAAGGAAGGAAAGAAAGAAAGGAAGGGATGGAGGAAGGGAGCCAGATAGTGAGGAGAACGGCGTGAACTGAAGGTAAGGATAAGATTTTCATCATATATGTGGGAGGCTAGGGTTTTATAAATGACTTTTATGCCCTTATCTGCTTTTCTTTTACCCTTGTCTCCTGCTCAAAAAATAACCACCCATTATTTTATTAAACCTTTCTAGATTCTTACTAAAACTTTTTCAATTTATATTTACATGTGTTATTTTCTTTTTATTTTCAAAACTTTTATAAATACTTTATAAAAAATAAATAACCGATTAAACTCATAAAACCGATCAAACAATAATCCAGTTTACTGTTTGATTTGATATCCTATGCAGTTTTAAAAACATTGCTTCGAAGGTCCAACTATCCTGTAATTCTTTTTCAGTCCTTTCAAACTCTATGGATTTTAACAAAAAAAATACATTTCTTTGTTTTTATATATATATAATTCTAATACTTTTGTTTTGCCGGAATCTCGATTATAATACTAAGTAAACATTCATCAATAATAAGTGTTTATTTTTCATCTTTTCAAAAATTAAGAAATTTGTTATTGATTATCATTTGTATTACAATCACATCTAATATGCTTGCTATATGAATTGATAAGAGTTCGAATATCATCCTTTTCCTAATTGTAAATTAAACACTTATCAATAAAATAAAGAGTACATAAAAAATGTAAATAAAATTTTAAAATACATAAAATGCATAAAATTGAAAAAATTACTTAGAATATATTTTTGATCTTATTCAATAATAAAAATAGTGACAATGATAAATTTGTTTTTTAATGAGATATTACTTCATTTATTATCAATAACTATAAAACCACCACTACACAATAAGGACATCAACCTTCATATGAAAAGATAATAAACCTCCATAAACGAAGGATAATAACTTTCAATGAGAAAATGACAGATTTAATAAAAAATTATATTACATTTACTTTTGTTTTATTAAAATTAAATTAAAAATTTTAAAAAATAAAAATAGAGAAAGCGAAAAAAAAGTACACATGAACAAGTATGCCGTATGCAAAAGGCTGATGGTAGTCTCATACTAAGAACGAGAAAAGTAAGAGTTAGATAAATTATGACATAAAAGTAAGTTCGAATTGCATGATGTAACTATAAAAAAACCTCAATCAATTATTATCTGTATTTTGCAAATTGAAAAATCATATTATTCAGGAAATTAAAAAAAAAATTTGTTAAATAAAAAGCATATTTGAAAGTTCTACATAAATGTATCACATTTTTTTGTAAATAGACATTTATTTCTTTTTATGTATAAAGGATAAAAAAACCGACAATTAATGGATAATACTAATAGAATGGTTAAGCCGAAATGAAACAAGAAAAAATAACTGTAAGCAGAGTGTCATGTTTGTCTAAGTAGACCCCACCAGTGGCACCTCCATCAGATCGGCCTCTACACACCTTTGCTATCTCCATCATTCCCTTCTAATTTACCTCTCTTAACGTTTTCCCTTTTACATACTCTCTCCGTTCCCTTCTCCGTTACATCCTTAGGGTTTCTTTAATCCCCAATTTCTTTCTAACGTGGAATCGGGATCACTTTGTACGGTCATTTTCTCTCCATTCTTCCCTCTTTTTTCTTTTTTTATAGTCAAATCCATGTAGCTTTTTTCTAATTCCTTTCTTTTCCTTCTTTATGCGTTTACTCCTTCCCTCTCTTTGCTACTTCATATGTTTGGGCTCCAGAAATGGCACAATGATTGCCGGTTTACTTTGAAGTTTCGGGTCTGTTCTTGCTTCCTGTTTTTTGGATTCATTTGCTGTCAGTTTTCCCATAAGATTTGGTCGTTTGTGGATCTGTTATTATTGGGTGATTTTAGTTTTGCTTGGTTCTGCAGTAAGATTTTAGCTATAAATTTGAATTAGTTTCAAGTGGATTCAGGTTGAATTAGTTTCAAAAAGATTGCTTCTTTGCTTTTTGAATATCAGCTCTAGGGTTTGGTTTCTTTTGATATCTGTGTTGGGATTTTGTGGTATATTGGGTGAATTTTGAAGCTTTTTATACTGGTTTGACTTTGTGGATGCAAGAATAAAAATTAATGCATGGCTCATTCAAGCTGGATTCGGAGATTCTGGAATTTAAATTGCTGTAGCATTTGAATCGTTTCGCTCTAATTTTACAAGAAAATTGGATATCAAGATTCTTTGTAGTGATCGATTCCACCATGGACAATTCAAAAAACAGGCAACAGAGTGATCATTTGGGCGTGAACAAGATGGGGAAGAATATAAGGAAGAGCCCTTTGCATCAACCAAATTTTGCGAATAATACTAATAGACAACAACCTCAGCCTCAAGTCTACAACATAAGCAAGAACGATTTTAGGAATATTGTTCAACAGCTAACTGGATCTCCATCCCAAGAACCATTGCCAAGACCTCCTCAAAATCCATCTAAACCTCAGAGTTTGCGGTTGCAGAAGATTAGACCTCCACCTTTGACTCCCATAAACCGGCCCCATATCCCTCCTCCAATCCCGGCTCCAGCAGCAGCAGCACCGCCTGCAGCTTCAGCTCCTGTTCCAGCGCCAGCTCCTTACAACAATAGCTTTCTTAGGCCAGGCCAATTTGGTCATTCATCCCCAATAATGGGGCCTCAGTTTATGCCTGGGGAATCAGTATGGGCAAATACCGCTGAGTCTCCTATATCTGCTTATATGAGATATCTTCAGACTTCAATAATGGATCCTAGTCCTAGGGGAAATCAAGGGCCAGGGCCAGGGCCAGGGCAAGGGCAAGGGCAAGGTCCAGCACATGTTCAGCCTCTGCCGCCTTCTTCGGGTTTAATTCCTAATCCATCTGTACCTTCACTACCCTCACCAAGATTTAATGGTCCTCCTCCACACATGCCTAATCATCCGTCATCACAAATGAATGGCCCTGCCCTTTTACCCTCACCCACATCTCAGTTCCTTTTGCCATCTCCTACTGGCTACATGAATTTATTGTCTCCCTGGTCTCCTTATCCATTGTTTTCTCCTGGGATTCAGTTCCCTCCACCACTGACACCAAACTTCCAATATATGCCTCAACCAGGGATTTTGGGTCCAGGGCAGCAACCTCCGCCTTCACCAGGCTTATTTCCGTTGTCACCTACAGGTTTTTTCCCAATCTCAAGTCCAAGATGGAGGGGTCAATAGTGCTAGTGCTCACATTGTTGTTTTGGGGGCTCATCGTCAATTCATGGGAATGACATTTTCTGATATGTGTTGTATACTGCTTGTGTAAGATGGTATCTTCCCATTTGAAAGTTATTCAAATCTCTTTTTTTTTTAAAAAAAAAATTATTATTAACAACAGTTTTGCAGTTTGTTTTGGGATAAGAGTCATTCAAAGCTGCAATCTTTTCAATATTTTGCAAATGTTACCTTAGATGATGTAGTTAAGTTCACAAATGAATGATACCTGGACAAGATCTGTAACTTGAAGTCTGAGAGGTAGCATGAAATGAAGTAGGCTTACAGATGTCAAATTTTAGTTTATAGATTATGTCACTTGAGAATTATTGTGTTCTTGTAATGTTGTAGATTGAATCTTAATAAGTTCGAAGTTTAATTCATTTCTGCTGAAGGAATTCTTGATGCATTATCTTTATTATAATTCTATGGTCTGTGCCATAATAAATTTTTGTTGTTTAACCTGTTTTCTTTTTTACTATGATCCATTATAAACTAGATGTCTTGTAATGCTTGCTTTTGTGAAAGGCGAACGTAAAAAGATCAATTTCTAGATGCTTAAATTGAAAACTGGAGGTCTACTAGGTAAGAATGCAGCGATTCATTTTTTCAAGATTTAAATATTTGTGACACTCAACTGTCTCAATTGTTTTGGCTCATCTCCTATGAACAAACTTAATGTTTGTTTTCTATTTTCTTGCTTACTTTGAATGAATATATTCCCCTCACCCTTCTCCATCTCAAAGTTTTCCTTTTCTTCCCTGGAAAATCAGTCAATCCCTTCTCTATTTCACAGCCTTTCCTGTTTTCCCCCAAGTAATGAATCAAGCAATTGCAAAACCCCTCCCAACTTCTACTCTCTTCAATCTTCTTCACATCCTCTGCCTTACCCTTCCCCAAATGATCTGGTGCTAATTTCACCGTGAATATAAACGTGGTAGGGTGGATCTCGGAATTTTGGTGGCCATCAATTCACACTGGCCTAAAGAATACAGTCAATTGAAATGGAAAACAGTTACTGGAGTCAACAAAATCCCTCGGCACCTTCTCCTTATGCTTCTCAGACAACAATTCTGCCCTATCTCAATTCTCAACCATTGTGAATAGCCATAATGACAACAGTGGATCAGCATGTTGCTTTGTATTACAGTCGCCACTCCTCAAAAAACAGCAGAATATTGCACTGCAGAGGAATAAGTTCTTTTTCTGTCTATTTTAATATCTCTAGTATTAATTACATCTTTTCCATTAAGATATCATTTTGATATTTCTTGCTTAATTAGTTCTTTATCAGTATACAATGCTATTATTTTACAAAATTTTCATCGAGTTTTAAGTTTTATTTGTAGGCATTGATGATCTTAAGGTTTGGAATTTGAGCTTCCTTCTAGAGATGCCCCTGAATGACTTTGGCAAGAA
>CAOJCQ010128997.1:52500-95000 GCA_948356215.1 Stillingia texana | reverse complement strand
ATATGTGGGCACCTGATATCTATGAGGGTTCACCCACCCCGGTTACAGCATTCCTTTCTATTGCGCCTAAAATATCTATTTTTGCTAATATTTCACGTGTTTCTATTTATGGTTCCTATGGAGCTACATTGCAACAAATCTTCTTTTTCTGCAGCATTGCTTCTATGATCTTAGGAGCACTGGCCGCCATGGCCCAAACGAAAGTAAAAAGACCTCTAGCTCATAGTTCAATTGGACATGTAGGTTATATTCGTACTGGGTTCTCATGTGGAACCATAGAAGGAATTCAATCACTACTAATTGGTATCTTTATTTATGCATTAATGACGATAGATGCATTCGCCATAGTTTTAGCATTACGGCAAACCCGTGTCAAATATATAGCGGATTTGGGCGCTCTAGCCAAAACGAATCCTATTTCGGCTATTACCTTCTCCATTACTATGTTCTCATACGCAGGAATACCCCCGTTAGCCGGCTTTTGTAGCAAATTCTATTTGTTCTTCGCCGCTTTGGGTTGTGGGGCTTACTTCCTAGCCCCAGTGGGAGTAGTGACTAGCGTTATAGGTCGTTGGGCGGCCGGAAGGTTGCCACGAGTAAGTCAGTTTGGGGGACCGAAGGCAGTTCTCCGTGCACCGGACACGTAGCTTACCGAATCAGTTGCGACACGGATGGGAATGCATGCTACGAAAGATAGGGTCGAGTCTGATACATCAACCGTCTACTCAATATCCTTGTACGAGTCCACAATCACTACACGAGATGAACCTTGGTTTGGTGAATTGAAGTTGGCCTTAGGTGTAATAGGACTCCCAGTTACTGCGCGCGATCGTATACTGAGGTGCTCCCCGCCGGTTGTTGGAACGACGCGAGCCAGGCTGGGCCTCGATTCAGAAAGATGAAGGGCCAAAAAGTAGAAAAAGGGGGTTAAAATTCCCCATCTCATTGGGGGCGGAAAACGAATCGACATCTCGATTTGAAAATACCTTTTCTTTTTTAGTTGGGAAAGAACGGCGAAGTCCATCCGGACCGTCCAATGAAGAATAAGAGGAGAACAAAGCGCCAATGGCGCGCGAAGCGCATGCGGAACGGGCACGGAAAAAAAGAAGTGTGGAGGAGAAGCAGCCGAGCTCATTCCCTTCGCTTCCTGGGCCCAAAGCAGTGCAGTCTTTCCTGGTCAAATCAAGGATTTGGGGCTTCTTGCTACGCTACTTAACTATATAAATACTCTAAAAATCCATTATCTAATATATATATATGAATAGAAAGATAGATCCATCCATCTATCCTATCCGATTTCGATTTAAATATCTAAAAAAGAATCGATTTCATTCAACGTTTGATTCAAAGAACTGCGCTTAGCCCCCCCCGCTCATGAAACGGCTCTGCTGCAATGGATGGCAGAGGGTCCGTAGTACCCCAAGCACTGGAGTGATCCAGTAGCCGGGAAGGGGCCTAGAAGTGCCTACTACTATACCACACTACACTTGGCTCTACACATTTACAGAGCTAACCCCTGTCCAGTGCCTGGCAGAGCTAAGGAGCTTCAATCCTTATTCCTTATCCCCATCTTCGCCCGGGCTAAGGAGGCCTTACTTATTCAGGGGGGAGAGTGGAGCCTCGAGAAGCACTGTTGAGAGGAAGATCCTTGGCCCCTCTTCATTCTCTACAGGTTCTTCAACATAGGTGACAAGGAGCGAGGCAGAGATGGAAGAGATCGAACACGGGAATAAGAAAGACTACGTTCCTTTTTGATCATTTTGATAGAGGGGGATGGAGAAAGTTGACAAAACAGACTCGCATTTCCCGGTCGAAAAGATGGGTTCCTTTTTCGTCTCGCATTTCTCATAGAACAAATACGGGAAAAAAAATCATATTGAAAACGTTCCTAACCCAAACCCTTCCTTCGTCTGTGTATTGTAAGTGATCCGAACCTGCCCGGAGCGAGCCTCCCATAGAGGCAAGTGAAGTTGGTGAGCCGTATGATGGGCAACTATCTCTTGCGGTTCGGAGAGGACTCAGCTGTTAGTTAGTACCCCCTCGGTTTCGGGGTGGATTCTTTCACTCTATTTTATTATATACGCTTAGCGAAAAGAATGTTTTTTGATACACCTAGGACATGGATTCTATATGAACCAATGGATCGTAACAAGTCGTTACTACTAGCAATGACTTCCTCTTTCATTACTTCATCCTTTCTATATCCCTCTCCCTTGTTCTCAGTTACTCATCAAATGGCACTCAGTTCATATCTTTAAGTTCGATCATTGACAAGGTTCAAAGAAAGGGTCGGATGAAAAAGTATGAAAAGGGAAAGCGAATAAGAAGACGAAGGTGATAAGCTGAGGCTAAGAAAGAAAAGAAAATGAGTAGAGTAGGAGATAAGACGAAGGAAAGAGAAATGAGTAGGAAAGAAGACGTTGGTGAAAGTAGGCACGAGTGGAGAGGCAGGTATGGAAGTCGACTGACGTATTGTTTTCGTAGGCGAGTAAGAAGCAAGCGAGAGTGCAGGCTCGCCTCGAAAGCGAGCCGGGGAGCGATCAAAGGCGATAAACGATAGTAATAAGCCAGAGCAAGAGGTACACGAGTAGGGGCTAGAGTAGGTAGTAGCTAGTAGGAGCAAGAATAGGAGTCTTGGCTGGTATGTCACTCTTCTTTCCCCATACTAAGAGCTGTCCCCCAACAAAACAATAGTAGCCTAAATCAAGTCGTGGTTAGCTCATGCCAATCAGAAAAAAAAGAAAAGGGCAATAGGAAAGCAATCGATCGGTAAAGCAAGCAAGTAAAATCGGACCAAGCAATCAAGCAAGAGGAGCGGAGTAACTCATATAGCTATATGAGGAGCGGGTGTAGGTGTTGGCACTCGAGCTGGTGTAGGAACCGCCTCTCCTCTCTGTCAACTAGGCAAGAAGGAAGAAAGCATTCAAAATGAGGTGAGGAAAGAAAGCAATCGAAAAGACAAGGCTCTGTAAGAGAAGAGCTAACTGGAGTACGCCAGGAAAGACGAGCGAGGAGTATGAGAAGAGAGTTAAGAGACGGAGGTAGTAAGGTCAGGACAAGAGAGTTCCGAAGGTCAGGTCAGGCTGGCTGGTAAGGCTTGTGTTCCAGGTCAATAAAGACTACAAACTAGTACTGCTAACAAGAAGCTAACAAAGCGAGGGGCCTAGCGAAGAGCTTGTTCCGGTTCCGAATACGAGAAGGAGAAGAACGGAAATACCAGAGGAGAAGAGGCGAGTACGAGAGGGCAGGCTTGCTTGGTAGCTGGCTTTCGAGCGAAGAGACCAGAAGAGATTAGTAAGAAGAGAAGCTTGGTAACCTCTTTCCTGTTGTACCGGTCTTAAAGTCCCTACTACTAGTGGAGCTAACCAGAGAGCCGCTTACTTGCTTATGTGCCAGTTCATCTTCGTATAATGACAAAGCAAGGAAAGAAGAGCTAACCGTTCAACTCCTACTCCTATTCCTAGTCCTCCCATTAAGAGTACGAGAGGTAAAAAGCAAGGTATTGCAGAGCCTCAGCTCCTACACCTGCTGCTATTCTTAACAAGAGACGACTTTCTGTTGCCGAAGCTTATTTGCTTTCCTGCTTTCTAGCTATCATTTCCTTCAAACTCTCATTTCATTCTATTGCTCATCGAGATGAGAAAAGGCTGTCCAGATGCAGGGTCAGAGACGGGATTTCTCTTTCTACTTCCCGTCTAAAAGAGCGGGTAGTCTAAAAAGGCTTATCCCCTTAGGAGGGAAATCTCTATCAAAGACAGTCGAGGTGTAGTCATAAGGGACTAAAAGATTGTAGTTCCTACGCTGCCCCCTGAGGTGTCGGATGATATTGAATAGATTGTTGAAAAGCCGAGGGAACCTGAATAGGAGCTTTATATTGCAGCTCTTGCGGTAGAGCAGGAGGGATAAGCAGCAGGCTGAAGCCGCAATGGAGCTTGCGAGATAAGAAGAGGTGTGTGGGCGCTTTGCTTGAGTTGGGAAGAGTAAGATTCAGATTAAAAAAAAAACTCCCGGAAAGACTTGTATTCCCTTACTGAACGGAAGTACCGATTCCCGCAACAACGAAAGTAAGTAGCTGAAGGAGAGATGCTTAGTCCGAGGCGGACGTCGCCCAACGACGAATTTCAACCCTACGACATGGTGCCAATCAAGGAAGGGAATAGGTTAGCGAGAACGTACTGGGTTCAAGAGAACTTCGGAATCGAGGCTTCCCTGGGTGTCGATCGCTTGTGAATCACAGCAATAACTTGCGAAACCTGGTAAACCAATCTCGCCGATCAGTGAAATCGGACTCTCGTGCAAAAAAGAACCACATTTAGGTGCACAGCGAACTGCTACGTGAGTTCCATTACCCAACCCATAGATAACGACGACTGATTATGCACGCTACCTTGCTAGCGCCCTCTTTGTCCATATGCAGTTAAGGTGGGGTGCTGTCTGCCTACTCTTGCTCAACAAGTAGGATCACGTCCCTCGAATTACGTAGTAATCAGTAGAACTACAAGAAGGTCAGGGGAGCCAACTCCAACTCGTGTCCCACCTAGATAAAAGTCCCTTGGGTCAGCTGCTGAACGGTGTCAACCGATTGTGTGTGAGCCACGCTAGTTCCTAAAAAGTGCATTACTGAACACTTTCAGAATTGAGGGATATACAAGCTCCACCAGCAGGCCTATATTGACTCAGTTAGGACTCGAAGAGTGACGCACCCTAGTAACAAAGGCTAGAACACAGAAGAGAGAGGGCACAACCAGAAGTGCTTGGGATAATAGCCCAATTCAGAGAGGGAGATTCTGATGTCGACTGAGAGAACCGATGGGCTAAATCCTTTAGGAGGATTAGCTGGTCTTGGAGATTCAGTAAGGAGTGGAAAAAGCTAGGTAGGGGGATACCAAAAAAGCATGTCAAATCATTCCCTTGCCCCTTAGGGTAGTTGGCCAGTGCCTTAGGGAAGAAAGCTGCTAGTGAGTTGGGGAAAAGTATAAGTATAGGAATCCATACACCTGTCCGTGTAGAATACAGATTCTCCTTCTCTCTAAGGTTGATAGAATATACGTTTTCTTTCTCTGATTAAAGGTTGTCCAAAGAGGACTAAGAGAGAGAGATATCTTGATGCATCATCGCTGCTAAGCTAATAATAGGGTTCTGAGAAGGGAATCACCGTAAATGAGTGAGAATCGCTTTCTTCTTCTAGCAGAGAAGGTAGTCCTCTGAAAAAGAAGGCTTGGCTTACTCTTTCAACCAACCGCTAAGGCCGATAGAAGGCCAAAAACCCTTTTTCTAAGACCGGAGCTACTGGTCGGTAGTTAAAACGGATAAAAGAAGCGATGAAGTCTGTGTTCAGTGATTCCTTCCCTAAGGGTATGAGTTCACTCAGCTTCACCTACTAAAAAGAAGAAAGACAGGAGAGAAATGACTCTTTCAAGCAATAGCTAAGTGAAAAGATATCTTTTTTCTAATCCAGTTACATTGCTCCAGCACGGGTTCCCTATCGGGGGAGAGCTTTTATAGGGGCCTTCTTCTTTTCCGGGAACTTCAGTCGGCCGTCTGAGATTTCCTTTTTGAGATGGTTCCGAAAGACTACACAATTGTTAGTGGTGTGGCTCCAAGAATTGTGCCACTTGCAGTATTTCTTTCCCATTACTTCTTCAACCGATGGAAGGACATGACCATCTTCAAGCTTTAACTGCCCATCCGGCTGTCAAAGATCTCATCCGTTTTCGTAATGTCGAATGAATACTCCTTTCAACCTCGGCCATGCTTTTGTTCTTATTCTTCTGTGGCCGATCACTCTTCTCCTTGGGTTTGGTTAACGCTGGGCACTCATAAGGCTTCCCTTGCACAAGTTCAGCCACACACACCTCTTCGTCTTCAGATTCAGAGGTCGAATCATACTCGACCACTTCTAGACTTGGATCCTTGTAGTAAGTGCCCTTGGATGAAGTCCTTCTCTCTTCCTTCAGCAACCGGTCATAACTAGCGGCTCTAGTGGCCAGGTGGAACAGATCGGTAAATTCTTGCCCTCATATTGAAGTTCAGACCTCTCAGAGCCAAACTAAGACACTCCTTTTCGGTCAAGGAGGTCTGACATCTAGTCCTCCGCTTCCTAAACCTCGCGATGTACTTTTCGACCCTTTGAGCTGAGTAACTCTTGCCAAATCGGCCATTGTAATGTCTGGTTCTGTCCTATAGAATTGCTCATGGAACAAAGTTCCAACTGGTACCAATTGTTAATTGAGTTTGGAGGGAGGCCATGTAAAGGCCGATTTAGTAAGAGAGTTGGCAAACAGCCTCAACTTGAGGTAGTCCTTAACGCTTCCCCGCACTGGACCGAGAACCGAGCTATATGCTCAATAGTCGACTTCTTCTCCTCACCGGAAAAGAGAACAAACTCAGGTTACGAAGTAATAAATCAGCCATTGAATAGAACTATGATCGGAGAATAGCACTGATCGGACCCAGTTCACAACCTAGGATAGCTAACGCTACCTTGCCTGAAGACATGGGATTGCCGTAGAAGTCTCATGCCAAGCAAGTTCTTGCCTCCTCTTCCTCTACCTATCTCGGGTAAGCTACATCCATACATAGTCTAAGCCTCTGATTGACTGTACTAGGTACGGAATCTTAGTCCCAAGAGTTCTGCAGAAACGGGCTTAGAAAGGGCGGTCCTATATCAACAACGTTGAAAAAAGGCAGGTAGTACCCAAAGACTGACTTTCAAAAGGCAGCTATCTTAATCACGACGTTCTTAAAGGTTGGAGAGCCTACACGCCTACACTTCCGTTTCAAAAGGTTGGATTAGCATTAGCACTCGCTTAGGTGCTGGTGCTAAAGGTATAAAGGTAGATATGTAAATCACTTAGTCCTATATCTAGGGGTAGGGCCTAGTAATCAAATTCAAATAGAGTACCAGTACTATACTAGTGAGGGAGGAAATCGTATTCCCACAGGATTCAATGAAGCTATGCCTTTTTCCTCTGCTTAAGGACTAGAATAAGATTCCTTCCTTTAGTTAGAGAGCTGAATGGAAGGGAAGTCCAGGAAGGAGAATACGGAAGTTGGAGACTACTCAGTCAATAGATCAACGAGGACTGGGCACCGTGCAATCTATTAGTACAAGACTGGCTATTGAAGTCAGAGACTCTACTTATGCTTGCGGAGGGATGTAAGGACTACTTTTCTGAATCTTTCATTCTTTAGCTCCTTTCTTTATCCGATCCTTCCCGAAAGGGAAGAGATAAGAAAAGAAGGAATAGGTATAGCTCACATCTTAAGTATAGTTAGTTCATTGAATGACTTATTGAGAAGCTAGGGCCTACTTTCGTACCAAAGGGTTGAGACTTTCTTTCTGAGATAGATAGAATAGAATGGGCTCCTACTCTCTTTCAATCGCCGATGCTAAAAACAAAGACAAAGAGTGCGTAGACCCGAGGGGAGGTTGAGTCAGCAGCTAGTTTTTTCCGGAATAGGAAGAAAGGATGCTATTGAATCTTGTTGTTGAAGGGCATTTTAGCAATTAGACGGAATGAGTCTTAGTTTCCATATTCCCTGCTCTTGTTAAGTCTACTGTCTCATGGTTTTTTTGGACCAAGCCCTTACCGGTTGAAAGGGAACTGAATGCTTAAGTATAAGGAATATGCCCTGTTAGCACTAGGACTGAAGGAAAAGGAGTAGGACTAGGATCAGGAGGTCTAATCAACGGAGGCAAGCAAGGAAAAGGAATGGATGCTACGAATGCTCTTTTTTCCCTAATTCGTTTTGTTTGAGAAGCTGTGATCGGAACTTCTTTCGCTTTGAACGACTCCGGTCCTTTTGAATCTGTTAAATGGCTAGTCGAAGGTAAAGGAAATTAAAAAAAAAAGTAACCAGGAACGAGAATATCAGAGTCGGCATTACAAGGATAGATGGGATTAAAGGCGAAGACAAGGCTGCTGTTTAGCAAGATAGCAACCATTGAACTAGGCAATCGGCAATCCAGCTGCCATCCATCAAGAGCGAAGGATGTGGCATCAGGTAGTTCTTTGAACCGAGGCATGTAAGCCCAAAGGTGGATCCAACTGGAACGATTTCACTCTCTATGAAGGAACATGTAGGACAAAAAGCCGGAGTGCCCCTTATTTTATGTCTACTACCAGTTCTTCCTACCGAACTACGACCCATCATTCAGATAGATGTAAGCTAATGAGCTCCGATATTAATGAACTCTATAGAAGAGTTATCTCTCGGAACAAGACTCTTACCGATCTATTAACAACAAGTAGATCTACACCGGGGGAATTAGTAATGTGTCAAGAGAAATTGGTGCAAGAAAGCGTGGATACACTTCTTGATAATTAAATCCGCAGAAAAACCAATGAGTTCATAAGTCTCATGTCAGAGCTTATTATAAGTTATAAGAAGTGAGAGCTTCCAAAAGCAATGTTCATAAGAAAAGCAAAAAAGCTCTTTATCATCAAACTTACTCTCATTTTAGTTTAATCCTTCTTCGATCGGAATAGGGAGCACTTGGAATCAAATGAATTCGGACGAAGAAAGTGCGGAGTCACTAGTCCCGCTAACGTGATAATCGGGTTATGTTGGGCTATTCTCTAGTCACATCTGGGAAGACTCTCACGTCTACATCATAACACCAAGACGGATTGTATGAAGAGATTGATTTTCATTTTCGGATCGCCGCTCAAAAATAGGTGGAGTTCGCCCCTTGAAGGATAGTTAAGTCTTGCAATAGGGGGTTGTTTAGCGAACGGGAAGCAGTCTCCATACCAACATAGAAGGCTATGCAGCTATCCAGAACCAGAAGAGAGCCTTACTCTATAGAGGTGCTAACGCTTTACTAATATAATAGAATTAATAAGTAAAAGCTCTTCTTCTGTTCTACGAATCTATACTAAAAACTAGAATCAGACTAGGTCTTCTAGAGTGAACTAGCATAGTCAACTTTCTCTTTTTTATGCTACTAGAACCATAAGCCGCACTATACTATACTTGACTGAACCTCTTTACGCCGGTTCAAATCACATAAGGGCAATAAGAGCGGACTGACGCTAGCGAAAGCTATTATGATAGCTACTGTCGGGAGGTAGAGATTAATGTAGAGGTAGGTAGGATTCCTTCTGAAAGAGGACCTGATTCGTGAACTAGAGGATCAATAGAACTGGAAGAGGTGTCTTCTTTGAAGATCGTTTCGACTTATGTTTACTTTATTTTCTAAGTTAACTTCTCGTGAAAAAGTAATACTGCCGCGTGGAGAAGAGAAAGTGAGAGTGACTCCGTATGGGTACGCCTACAACGCCACCCGGATGCTTCTTATCTTTCACCTTGGCGTATTCATTTAGAAAGAGAAGAGTTGTGCCAAACTTTAAGGAAAGACGGCCACAAGAAAGCTGTCTTAAAAAATAAGGAAAAAGCCTTGGCCAAACGGGGGTGGTTTAAATACCAATATCTTGATAGCTGGTACTCTATTTATACCTTTGATAGATGGGTAGCCCCTTTCGCAACTATGGATGAACTTTTAGTAAATATTACTAAATTTACTAAAGGTAGGGTGGGCCCCTATTTAATAGGCGTACCGGTGCGTAAGCTAGGATTTTCCGAAGCACCGCTTCTTGCGCGCGCTCGAAAGAATCATTATCGGATGAAACCTTTTTCGCTGTCAGAAGCTATTTCTTTTTCCTATGTCCGGGATCTTCGATTTGTTTTGCTTCTGACTTTGCTAATAGGTATCTCTTACTGGTGGTTCTCAGTACCGGAGCAATTGCTCGTTAAGCCTATGGCCTTGCAATCACCTGATTTAGGACTACTCGTAAACTCTGCTAAAAAAACTTTTCTTCATCACCCTTGCAGTATTCACGAATTACCAAGTACGAGCAGGGAGGCGGCTCTTAATCAAGCTACGAAGGATCTCCTATCTCCACAGGACTCCTTTGATCCCTTGGGAATAGAAAGCTGGGGAAAGAGAAAAAAGGCATTAGCCTTCTTTGTAACAACTATTGTAATCAGCTTGGCTCTATCTGAATCAGTTTCACTCAATGGAGTTAATCTAGATGTCTTTAAAGAGTAATCTGTATTAGATTGGAGAAAGATCGGAAGATCTGATACTATAACTTTACCTTTCGCTTTAAGCGAGGAAGAAAGCATTTCTTAGAGAAGTTCCCTTGGCCAGACAGAGGTCTAGGGAGAGGGACTCTTTAAACTAAAGCGGTGGTTCCCGCAGACGTAGGGCGCTTGCTACCCGAACTGCGTAAGCAAAGCGACTCCTCTTTACGGAAGAGATCTTGGAGGAAGAGATTGGAAAAGAAAGAATCTTCTTTTACCCTCGTGGGAGGTGCAGCAGC
Source organism: Stillingia texana (assembly GCA_948356215.1). Taxonomy (NCBI): domain Eukaryota; kingdom Viridiplantae; phylum Streptophyta; class Magnoliopsida; order Malpighiales; family Euphorbiaceae; genus Stillingia; species Stillingia texana. The sequence goes on along the minus strand of CAOJCQ010128997.1, from coordinate 84,672 downwards.
TCGACCTGAGGGAAAAGATGGATTTTTCCCAGCCATGAGAGCGGAATGAAACTAGAACACAGCGGGATCAGAGATTAAATCGGCAGAGTAAGGAGCTCTACCCAAACTTGACTTTGTTTAAAGAAAGACTGGATTACTCGGGTGAATGTTTATAAACTATCCTCGGGAAATGAGCTACCCGGCGAACAGCAGCGGAGACTCGATAATCTTTGATACAATTGCCTATTACAGACGTTAACGATAGGAATTGGTAACATACTTTTGGGAAAAGAGTCTCCAAGTTCGGGGGTTTTTAAGGGAGTGAGTGCCCCACCCCAGGGTTCAGGAAGTTCCCGGATAAGAGTTTCCTAAGGGTCGTATCGAGAGGACTAGTAAAGTCAAGTCTTACCTTACTCTTAGAACGGGTTACACATGCCACCCGCTTGCTTCTTAGTTTGTATAAGGGACGACTCAAACTCTGACGCAAAAAGAGTCGAAATGGACTAAGTCCCTTAGCGGGAATCTTTAGCGAGGGTATCAATCATTCTCGAGTGAGAGCGAATAGCTTTCCTTTCTTGTCCACCCTGATGGATTCTGTTTTCTAGGCTTAGGCTAGATGGCCGTAGTCCGATATTGGTGTATGCGGAGTAAGTAGAGTGTACAGAACCTTAAGTACCGGCGGGCCTTTATGGTAGACCTAATTCAGTGATTCAGGAATTATTCGTCAGAGATGCTTTGTGATCCCATATCTCTATTTCTCGATTTTGTTACCTGGGGAGAAGGAGACTGGCTGTCTAAGGTCTGGTTGCAAATTCTAGGTCTCTCAACCAGCTCTTATCCTAACCATTTCCAATGTCTCTATACTTCCAGTTCGTCGAAACTGCGGATATTTCCTTTTCCGGCAGCGAGATGTAACGGTAGTAGTCTTTGACCCTCCCCTTTACGGCTTGAGCTCTCGAAGTGTCACCGCATATATAGAGACTGGAAGTTCTTTCTTCCTTACCGCTTTCGCTGCGTTCATAGATTCGGGCCTAGCCTAGTCAATGAGAGCAATCTATTCTTCTTTAGTGACCGTGCGGCGACCTTCTTTGTCATCTTGAGTCGATGCTTAAGACATTCTCTTTGATCGGGTTCACTCCTATAGCTTGAGGGACTTCTTATCCCTTTTTCTCAACCTCGGGTTGCTTGCTCTCAGTATTAATATCGTAATCCCTTATCAGCTAAGCAACTTTACGCTGCACAGCTTTATTTTCCATTTTGCCTTACCTTATTCATTCTTAATATTATGAATGCTTACAAGGGACTAAGTGCTGATAGCCTGAAATGAAAGCAGATCTATCTTCATCTTGTCTTGCTTGTGGAATCCTCTACCTCTACAATACAATATTTCTCCTAGTGAGTTTGTGAATTGAGACAACGAAAAGAGATTGCAATGAAAGGTATAGCTATTGAGCTTCACCACTACCAGCGAGTTAGCAGGGCTGTCAACAATAGCATTTTGTGACACGATTTCATCTTAAATAGAAAGATATAATATATATAGTGTTCCGCTCGCTAACCTTTGATAGAAACTGCTTCTGAAACATTCGACGATTCGCGGGAAATCTCTCTTCGTCTATCTCGTGCAATAGAAATCGGACTTATGGAAACAACCCAAGTAAGGAATTTGAAAATCAACATCAACAATAAATAAAGAATTGATCGAAAACAGGCATTGCAATTCAAAAACAAATAAAGAAAAGCTATCATTACCAGTGAAAAAAAGTAGTTGTTCCGGATCCATATATTACTGATTTGCTTTTTCCATTAAAATAAAAGACGAGATTGGCTTAGTCTTCAGTGTACTTACTTAAATTGCTAGGAAAGAGCTTCTTATTTAGCCGACTTGGGTACTGGCATGCAAGCCTTTACTTTACTAAAAACTCGTCTTCCCAACCGCGTTATGGTTGCGTAAAGAAAGAATGCGAGCTCTTTACTCAAAAAAGAGATAGAATAGGAAGTGGTTGAATTTGTCTAAATAAAGAAGAGAAGTGGAGTAGCATTGACAAACCGTACTTTTAGTTCACATTCACTTCACAAAAAAAGGAAGAAGAAAGGTGTGATGATCTTTTCGGTGGCCGACAATTTCATATAGTGAAGAAAGATAGGATCTGATAAGGTTCACCTGCGGATCAGTCTTCTCTTCATTTGTTAATTAGCTCTGTCGGTCGTAATATCATATGAAAGTAGGTCTTGTTTCGGTCTACTTAGATGTCGACCCAGTACTAAAAAGCTAAGATCTTTCCCAACTGTGACTACCGAGCTTCCCTGTCCTATTCCAGTGCAGCCCCGTCTTTTGGTGTCGTTCATCCCTTCTGCGAAGCGTTGGTTGTGGTTGCCAGCTCCTTTAGCTCCTGCCTGACATACGGTAATTTTTGTCCACCGGCTGGATCTGCGGTGTTATCCTTCCGCGCTTAACACATGTAATCTGGTGCGTTGGAGCTCCCTGAATCTGCGAATTTTTCATGAACCAAGCGATCTTTTTCAGGTGTCGAGGGCGAAACCCTTTCTATAGCGCTTACTAACACAGATGTAGGGGGGGTTTCTCAAGCCCGGTATCGCAGCCTTGATCACCCACGTAAACTTAGCTAACCTCTTTTTTCCCAGCTTCTAAAGGTCGTGGCACTAGTCATTTCACATGGTTAGAGGAGGCTGTCTGGTTGGACCACTCCGGTGGGGCTTTCTCAAGGCTAAACCTCTAGCTGGCTCACAGTGCACTTTCTCCTTTAGTGGGGGCCTGAGTCTAATAGCAAGGTCGAAGCTTATAAACCTTTCGCCTGGGATCGGCGCCCAGTGGACCCTGTTACCGGAAAGAAGCTCGGGTTTGCCCGGGGTGCAAATGTCGGATGGCATGCACTTAATTCCAAAATCATCACTTAGCATGGTTAGTAAAGAAGAGAACCTGACAGAGCTAACCGCGCTTCGTAAATCGAAGAGGGCTTCGCTTCTAGCTGCAGCTAGGGCGGAATATCTGAGCCGAAAGGCTAGAGAAAAGAAAGGCGATTCCTTGAGAGCTTGGCACGTTGTCGGAATAGGCTGTGATGCCAGATAGTGAAGTTCGAAGGGGAATAAAGCCAATAACTCTTTCTTTATCACCGAAAGTAGCAATAGGCTGATCTTAGTCCTTTGACTCTTCTTTCACTGGATTCCCCACTCTAAGGGAAGTGAGCCGAGGAAAGGCAGTGAAGGTTCGACTCCGTTCGGGTGAGTGAAAGCCCTGGGTTGCGTAGAGAAAGGATAATGGAATTTTGAAGCCAAAAAGACCGACTTTCACTTTCCTCAAAACACCACACCCAGCAACTCCCTGTCTTGCCCTTTTTCCACCGTAGACAACACGCGCAATGGTTCGTCAGGAGCGAAGAGTTCGGTGCGAGGTCAGTAAAGCTACGCTCATTTATGATCCACTGATCGAGAATCCGAATGAACTTGGACACCCGGACCTTTTGCGGAAGCAAACCCTGCGTTTCCATTCCATACGAAATTCCTTTAGTTGCATGCTCGGGTGGGTAGGTTGATTTGGGCAACCCATACTTCTCACCCGCTTAAAAAAGATGAAACTAACACTCCATCGAGGAAAGACGAAGAGCGCGGAGAGGGTGTTCTGGGAAAAGAGGAAAAGAGCCTGGAGAAATTTCACGATAACTGCGGAGGGAATGCGGCTTTACTAGTATTCTGTGAGACCGGTAGATTTAGGAGGGGCTTCCCAGACCCCCTTGAACGCTGTGTCAGGGATATGAGATTTTCTTATTAATATTTTAAAGTGCTCTTCCAACCATCGGCTTAAATCGGTGAATCGGCTTCAGTATAAGGATATTGCCCCTATGTCAGTTGGATTCGTGAACAAAGAAAAGAGATGGCATGTCCCCGGTTCGTATCTAAAGTATGTCAGTTGCTTCTGTCTGTAACAAGGCATTCTTGCATCAATAGGGCATTCGAGAACAGTAAGAGCATATTCTGATTCAATTGCGCTAACAGCTCCAATAGCAAAGACCGGCGGTAATGCCCTTGCTTCTGATCACCAGTTAGAGTTGAATAGGAGGTTTCCCCTAGGCGGTTTGGATACAAGCGAATACTTTTTATCGATAGGAGGTCTAGTCTAATAGGCGAGGTACGAGGTAAGAGGATAGTTTCCCTCCCGGATCTTTGAGTTGGAGTTTGTTTCAGTGCTTCTCGCTGCAAGTTTTGTTACACCCCTTTCTGCTACATCCCATAAGCCAGCAGCATCAGTCCGGGGTACCTTAATATGTTTTCTTCCCATGGTTTGGAGGACTACTTCACCTGCGAGTGTGAGTTCCTCGTCTGAGTCTAGGATTTCCCTTCCCTGATGGCTTGTGATGTGATAAGATACTGTTGGCTTAAGACTTGCTGGAGGGGAATTGGTACACTCGTAAGGAACTGGATGAAACTCTGAACTCCTCAAGGGGACAGCAGAGGAATGCGACTATAGAAAGTCTTACCTGGAACACTGGTTTAAATAAAAAGTAGACTCTTCATATAAACTTCTTACTCGGGGCCTTCGACTTCTCTTGCGCATGCAAAAAACTTTAACGCCCTTTTCGCAATTTCAAGTTAAAGCTAGCGTTTTTCAGCTTGCTGTTTGCTTGCTTTGGTCGAGTAGCTTTCTTCCTTCGCTTTTGAATGAAATCAGCAGTAAGTAAGTGTTTTCTTTCCTCTGCTTATTCCGCCCAACGAATCGGCTTTCCGCTCGACCAAATAGTCAAATGTCCAATTAGGATATGTGGGGAAGAAGCTCCTAGCATATTTTAGGAATACTTTAGGAGCCTAGCCCTATAGAATCTTCTTTTCCCTCTGCTTTGAATAGCTAGAAGAAAACTCATTTCTCATTCAGAGCTCTTGTCGGTAAAGTAGATCGAGGGAGAGAATTGGCTGCTTGAGTAAGATCAGTAGGGGAGTTCACACCGGGACTGTAAAGAACCCACACCCTGAACCGGGGAAAGGCGAGAACGACCCAGGGAAATGGCGAAGTACGTAAATCGACTCCCTATTCTAGTCCAGACCTTACAACAAAAAATAATGAATAAGGGACTGACTTCTTTATTTACAAGGATCCTGAATAAATCGCACACATGCTCCCAGGACTTCACGAAAAGAGGAGGCACGCAGGTAGGTATACCAATAGAAAGCACCGCGGGTAAGCGACGAGGGAAATTGCCTAAATAACAAGTTTTTGTTTCCAGAAGTATCCCCACGCTGAGCGATGAACCTCGCCAAATGCTCTTATGGATCACCCATTCCATCTTTTAGGAAAAATTTGGGCAAGATGTATCCCGCTGGGTATGGCTCGTAGTAACCTCTGTAAGATTAAGATAAGGAGGATCATAGGGTAGGTAACCTTTTCACCATTCTTTTATAATGGTACCTTAAAGTAATCAGGTCTCTTCATCCTTATCGGGCACTCCCACAAAAGAGAATTCTTTTTAGCCTCTGAGAGAGGATACTCCTGTTTGAAGCTTTTGGAAGAGGAAGAGAGAAGATCCCCTCACGAGATGGGATGGCATGACCCTCTTTGGATGGTTCTGACTTTTTAAGGAAAGTCAGGGGCCTAGCACGGCATATTAAGGGAACGGGCTTTCAATATTTTTGAAATAAATAGAAATAGAAATCCCTGCAGTGAAGTCACACGGGGGTAATTCTATTCACTCTTCTTTCAGCGCAGCTCTTGTGAAATTCTTTCTGTACTTCCTTTTCCCTTGTTTCTATGCTTTCTGTGGTGAACTTTTGCCGACTCTCCACTCGGGCCTACTTTCACTAACCTATTGATTGCTAACGTAACCTATCCGCCTTTCTTCGCTACATTGTCACAATTGATGCCAAAAAGACCGGTTTGAATAAAGGGGTCTCACTTCTGAACTCTGACTTGCTTTCCTTCTTGGCTAAAAGTAGGGGCGTAAGCCGAAAGGCTAGAGAAAAGAAAAGAAGAGCTGTTTCAGCCAAAGCTTTAAGCCCAGTTTCGGTTGTACCACGTTTTGGTTGTTAGCCTACCTCTTCCTACGTCGAGGCTACTTCGCTGCCCGATATCCCCTTCTTTTGTGGTTGAGGTTGGGCAAGCCAGCTATCCTTGCTACCTGTATGATCAAGGTTGTAATCCCCAATCCATGAATGTGCTTTAATCCCCAGCTTGAGAGTCAACCTTTTGAATGAATGTCCGATGGACTTCTTTTTCTTTTATTGAACAATAAAAGAGAGAAGGATCACCGACTCTTCCTGAAAGCTTTGCTTTTTCTCTTCAACCTTGCTTCCGTCCTTTCTTTTTACTTGAGCTTCCGTTAGCCGGTCTTTCATAAAGAAAGAGTTGCTTTTGAGCCCTGCTAACAGCTCTTTGTCCGGGAATATCAAAGAATTACACAATACCTGTCTCGTGATTCACTGTGCATTTGTTCTGAAAACAGCGCACTCCGCTCGGGTAATACATCATGCCCGGCATTCGTAGATCATTCCTCCTTTGCTTTTGCTAAAGATGGCACTGAGTCAGTTCAGAGCTTATTCGAAAGAGTAACAAGGCATTCGATAGCACTTGCCCAAGAGACCTGCTATGCGAAAAGGCCTGGACTTGTACAGCTTACTTGCTTGCTCTTATCTTGCGAAGAATGCTTTCAGCCCTGTGTACTGAAAATGGCTTATTCTTGCAAAACCTATTCCGTCCATTTCGGGATAAAAAAGTTAGCAAGCAATCCCTCTCACTAGTTCTCTTTCCTTGGCCTTAATCATATTCCTTTCTCTCTTTATTAATGAAATATCTGTCTCGAATCCTGCTAACTTTTAACAATACAGTAATGCCTTATCTACTATTATATGTCAATTCCTTTTCTTATGCATCGATCATATCTGTGCCTTAGTGCAAGAAGTGCCTTACGGGCCTTCAGCAAGCAGGTCTTATTCTATCACCCTGGGTGATCATCCCTTTACGAAAGAACATCTTATTACCATATTTAGAGTAAGTGAAGAGATAGGTCGAGCGAAGGTCCCTAGGAGCTTAGTGCAGCTGCTTGGCTCATCCTTATTTGTAACGATCTTACCGCCGAGATGCAACTATTGTATACCCGGGATCTGGTGGTCCTATTCTATTAGTTTAGTTGCAAACTCTTTTCAGCTCTTTTCTCGACTTGGCTTGCTTCATCAGGAAAGGCTCACACTCACACAGAATTTCGGATAGAAAATCACCCCTGTGTCTTAAGACGAAGCTTGGGCCTGATTGGCACACTTCCCGGGCTGCGAGTTTCTCTTAGTGTTTAGTAACTCACACTAGGTAGAGGTAGGTTGATTGTCAGGGTGCGAACCTCGTTGTACTTTCATGGTCCGGGTTTGCTTCTGCCTGGTACGAAGTCGCTGGAGCGAAGCTATTGGGCTGTTGACATTTCCGATATCTGCCTTTAATTGTTGGGTTAAGCCCACCAACCTATTTTCTCGAATTCTTGATCTTTGGTGCCAGTGGAACAAAGGAAGCGTGGGACGAACTCCGATATTTATCCTAGATATGGATTGGATCTATTGAATGGGATCCTGGAGACATGGCTGGGAGACTCGAAGAGGGCTAATCTAGGATTTCAAGTCCATCTCGGGCTTGAAAAACGGATTTTAGCCAGATATGTTTGTGTACTGTACTGCCAGTCTTGTGCTAAGAAGCCAAGTCCGCCTTGCTCACTCACCCCTCTCTTGCTCTTGAGTAGAGCCCTCAAGCCCATTATAGAAGAAAAGGAAGTTAGACGACATTAGCAAGGAGGTTAGTATTGGTTAATTTTACAAAACTAAGCGACTGTCAGTGCAGGTGCACCGAACTCGTATGGCTAGTATGTATTGTTTCCGTCAGTAGTCTGCGTGCGAGATAGAGTACTTTCCAGGTGTTCGCGAAGTCTATTATTGCTTTCCGTTCTATTTTATTTATAGTCTTTCCCGATCGATTAATGTGAGAATTCGTGAATTAGGAGTTTTTACTTAATCTTCTGGAGGTGCTTGAAAGTCTCTCTACTTATGGCATAAGCGATGCTGCTAGTTAGCAAGTCTTGCCATTTGGATCGGATTGTTTGGAATATCATCCTAATGAAAGACTGATTCTTCCCTTCTCAATGTTTGAGATGCCTGGTTGTGTTAATTTACCAAGTTGACAATATTTCTTTTATGCCTGGCGTCGGATCTTATGTTCTTTCTTTAGATGACCAGCTTATCCGCCAGTTGTCTGGCTGCAAAAGGAAGAGGTTAGTTCACAACTCTTCAAGCCGAAGACGCATACGCAGACAGCGGGGAATCCGATTTAATATGAAGTATCCGACTCAGAATCCAAAGATAGAGACACATCTCTACCCTTTTCACCTAGAGCATCATTGTTCATCCGATGACGGTCATGCTTCAAAGTGGAACAAAAGAAATTGGTTCGAGTTTCTATGAGTTGACAGGAGAAGCACCGCTCAAAGCTCAAAGGAGCTTTCGCCAAAGCCGTTTGGCCTTGTTTTATGAATTAAGTGGACCTTACTCGAAGGAACGATGCCGGTCCTCGAACCAAGGCGGCTGATGGGGAGCTTGTAGCTTATGGTGCTTCCCCTACTATCATGCCTTTTACGATTTTCTTTCTTTTTAACCCAGTTTTCCGAAGCTAGCTTAAATCTTCCTTTTTCCAAAAGTAGATGAAAAAGTGGACGGGTATTGAATTGTTCTTAGCTTGGCGCGCTTGCTGAAGCACAATCGTAACACTTTTAAGTCTTAGGTGAATCACTCAATTCTTTCCGTACCGCCCTCTCTCGAAGCAGTATTTCCCTCAGCAGCATATCAAGTTTATTCCGAACTAACATATCAAGTTTCTCCTGAACCAAAGGATCCCGCGGATGTAGCTTTTCCCGAATCAACATCAAATTGTTGCTAGGTCAGTCATAGGGTTATTTTCAGTCTAGTCTAGTCTAGAATCACCACCAAACAAAGCTTCACCTTAACTACGTACAATATACCTGTGAAAGCCCTGACCGTGGTGGACACATGCACTCGCAACACAAAAGTCAAGCGAAAGATGCCCCTCCATATGATGGCTTCCTATACCGTACACTAGCAGCATACAGGTTCCCCGATACAAGATTGAATCTGATATACTTTTTTGTAAAAGGATTACAATAAGGCTATTCCTGTCGTAAAAGCCAATCAAAAAAGAAGAAGTTTGACTCAAAAGTGAGAAAAGCTGCCAAGTAGGAGAAGGAGCCAAGGAAGGAACCCAAGCTAAGGCAACTCTCTGAAAACTAGCTGCAGTTGAAGGCGCTTCGACTTGAGAGGAAGAAGTGGAGAAGGAATTCCTGGGATAGGCACGGCACCACCTTTGAAAGGGGGTCCGAAACGACGCTTTCTCCGGGCAGAGGCCTAGCTCCATTTGAAATGTTTAGCAATGCCGATACTGCATATCGCGCATGCCATTGATTCTGTTCTGATTGATTAAAGATTCCATCAAACTTCTGCTTTAAGCGGTCTGAGCCCCTTTCTAATAAAGTTTCGTCCCTTTTTTCCCCATTGTTGGTTCAAGGGGATTGACTAACCCCACGGATATGTTTTCACATTTAGCTCAGCGCGAGCAAGCAAAGTCTACTTTGTTGGAGAGAAATTCTGCCCCTAATGCTATTTGATCAGCGGATCATAAATGAGCCCAGCTTCGCTAAACTCGCACCGATCGTTCAATATGCGGGTAGCTATTCACGAAAGATTGTTGGCATGCCTCCCATACCATAAGAAGGCTGATAAGGAAACCTATGAGACCGCCTTGTTCTAATGTTTTTACTAAAGAGCAATCGATTCCCTTCCTTTCCCTGTGGTAGAGAAAGATCTGGCTTAACTCATGAACTCCGAAACTCATGAAAGAAGGGTAGGCAGAACGAGACGGAATCAGTTCTAGTTCAAGTTCCAGGGTAAGAGTTGTAGTGAGACTCGAGGGCAACCATCTGGAAACTGAATCAAAGACGGGATCTAAGTTACCTATAAGCTTGTGGATGAGAGTGCCCCGTAACCCCCTTTTTTCCTTCCTCTCTGCTTGATGGAACTTTATTTAATGCTAGAGGTGGACCGGCGCATTCGGCAATTGTCAATAGGCCAAAATGCGCAAAAGCTTTGGCCCAAAACCCCGGCTGGGGAATTAATTGATTGGATACCCAAGAACCATAATCTTTCCTAGAAACAGCTTCTACGACGATAGGCATAAAGGCATGATTCGTTCCACAAATCTCACTGCACTGACCATAGTAAACTCCTTCTCAAGGTCTCCTTTTCTTTTCTTCGAAAAGAAAAAATTCCAAAATGAGTCTTTCACTTTTGAAGACTTGCGTCCAGAAAGTCGCAAATTTCTTTCTCCCGGGCTCGGGGATTCTCATTTCTATTTTAGTTGCATTTCTAAGTCGTCCACAGCGAGCCGAGGCTGCTGGCCCATCGGATTGTTGGACCGGCCAGCCCGACGAAAAACTCTTCAGAGCCATGGACAAAAAGTTGTCCCGTATTACTGAAGAACAAAATGCCCTAGCCGAAAAAGCTGTTGAAAAGGGAGCCTCCTTCGGGATGGGGTTGCCGGGCTCGCCCGAAGAACAAAAAAAAAAGCATTAACCTCATCCTGGAGAACTCTCTTGAGGAGATCGATGTTAATCAGCGATTACGAAAAATACGAAACTGGAATAAGGAATCTGAACTGGGTTCTCCAGAGAGCTCCTTTTGGCTTATGATCGTCGAAGAAATAACAAGGTGTTAGAATAAGTACAATTTTCCGGTAATTTGTTTTTCCGATTCTGGTATCCGGCAAGAGTCGTTTGATTGAAAGAAAGTCGCCTAAAGCGGTTGAGGGGCAGCTGTAATCGTACAGCGTAAACAAACGGTGGAGGGTGGAGGGCCCGGGTCGGGCGCATCAAATGGATTTCAGTGAAGAGGTTCGATTCCTCTTTGATGTTTCTTAAGCCAAGAGTGCTTAAGTGAGAGAAGGAAAGCAAGTTCATTTACCGCCTGAGTGAGCCACGAACTATGAGAGAAGGGAAGATCTATTACTATTACGTCTTCTTAAATTCAATCACCAAGTGGGACAAAGTATAAAAAGGCCAATCTGAATGACTCCGGGGATCTATTACGTCTTCTTAAATGAATTACGTCTTGTTAAATTCATGAATGAAGAAGAAGAAAGACTACTCTTTCCTGCTGCAGGACGTGTAAAAGACCGGGACGAAGTTACTCATATAGTAGCGGGTAACCTAAATAACTCGTTCCGGTAAGAAGTCACTTATATTCTTTCTAAGGAGTGAAAGGGATGAGAGCCAACCTGGAAGGTAGTGCCGGATCCCTAAGTCTCATTCGAAAGCGATTAAGTCAGCTTTCTTAGCTCTAACTTATGAGCTTGCTGCTTATGGGTCAATGCTGAGATTAGACCATGCACAGGAAGCCTTCTTTTCGTCGGCAGTGCTGTGAAGGGCGTTTTACCCTTTACCCGACCGACTAAGACTGAGACGGCCAGGATAGACAAGACCTGAGCTAAGACTACGCAACCGAAGTGATCATGGGCTAGAAAGTGGACCTTGCCTACTAACCTTTACCCGAAGCGAGAAAGAGACGAATCTTTGCGGAAGGTACTACGTTACTTGAGTGAAAACGAAAGGTACGAAGTAACGAAAATCACGGGGTAAACGTAATAGGAAGAGTTTGATACTGATCCGTAAGTGAGTGATGAACTAAAGAAGAAGCTGGCAGTTGATGAGAGAAGATATATTACGTCTTGTTAAATGAAAGAAAGAAGTAGATTTGCGGAGAGGTACAAAGTAACTCGAGTTACAGCGAGAGGAGGGAAAGCAGTCACGCTAGCACGCAAGTCAGCTAGGCATAGGCAACTACTCCCCTTTCAGCTAGGCACACAGGGAACCAGATGAGGCAATAGATCACGTAAGTTGCTCCCTCGCCACAGCAATTTTAACAATTTCTCAATGCCTTCCCGTCTCAGCTTATCCACCACTACCTACCTTCATCACCAGCAGCAGAGACGGTAGCTTCCGTTTAGCTAGTCGGTTCAGTAGCAGTATATTCAGCAGAAGTCGTTGATTCTCTCTGGAAGTCGCCCACCCCCTAAACCCCTACTACCAACTGGGGCATTGATGGCCGAAAACTTCCTCGCCTATTTGATTTCATCTCCTACCTTACCGACTGAACGGGGAGAGAAGAAAACAAAAGAAATATATAAGAAAGAACGAAGCGGTAGTGTTTCAGGATATTTATTACCACAAGCCAAGAAGCTCGGCTTGCGCTGGATTGGTCCATACCTCTGGCAGGCATTGCAGCTCTTAGCATGTGATATGCAATCTGACAGGACCGTAGGCCAGTAGTGGCCATGTCTCCGGATCAACCAACGCATCTTCACAAACCCATGTGCCCCACTTACACTTAGGGGAGTCCGTTTTTTCGATGAGCTAACTAGAAGCTTAGAGGAGAGCGCTAGCGTGCACACTTCCTTTGATGTGTTTCACCGATCGATGGAATCTTTTTTACATTGATTAGTCGGACCAAACGGAGAGATCAATGCTACTCATTCTGATCTCAGCTGCTTTGTCTCTTTCTCGGGTACATCCCATACATACAAAGACTGGAGGGAGGAACTTCGCCAATGGTACTTCTTCCTTCTTCAAGCTCTTCCTCGCCGTCAAACTACTTCTATCTTTCAGGTGTAGAGAGAAAAGAGAGTCTTAAGCAGCAGCCGATCTGCGATATCATTTCTACTAATGCCCGAGCTACACTCTTCTATTCTAAGTCACACAGCTGATATGCGATAGCTTACTAGCTGCTACAACTCATTAGCGAAAGCAGGAAAGCCATAACTCTTTTCCGTTCGTACCCCAGACCCCTGGGTTACTCACTAGGCCATAACGGGATAAGAAAGATAGCTTCAAGAGGATATGAGTTAGGTTCCCTCCGGGGGTTCCTTGCGGGGCAGTGAGGCCTGAAACAACATAGTAAGACCCATCTCTTCAATGTGTCTATGTTTTCTTTTTGCCAATCCATTCGGATATGTGGACAAGAGATTATGAGAGAAATTCCATGCAAATCGACTCAAATCATAAATAAATAATATAGAATAACGATATCCAGAAACAGTAGCAGTGAGCGAATGCCCCAAATATCATAATGTACCAATTCAAGAACATGAGAAGTAACTCTACTAGATAAAAAGGCAAGCGTTTACTTTTTCCAGCCTCACTAAATTACAAAAGGAAGAGTCCTTAGGAAAGATAAGATTCTAAGATTTCAATTGCGAAGTAATTCTACTAGCTGGATGTCCAAGACGCCTGTGCCATATTATTCCTGAGACAGAAGAAGAGCCTGAACCACCACCACTGAACAAAGCTTTCCGACCACCAGTCAACCGTTCCACATCCCTGGCAAGGATAACGTATAGGTTCCCTCTAACCGGTCCGTCCAAGAGTCTTTTCCCCGTGCGAAAATCCTTAACAAGAAATCCCCAAGGAAAACAGTGAAAACCACAGTTATTATCTCTAGTAAATTTGACAACGAGGGGTATCACGGCCTGAACCTTGAGAGCGAGAAAAGTTCCGAGCATCTCGGTTATCATATCGATCCGAATCTCCAAACCGAGAAAAATCATCATAATGATTTGCGTCACCAAAAGGAGAAGAGGAAGCTCGGGATTCGCGGTTTTCATACCGCTGGTCACGCCGCCTACCATCACGCCTGAAATCTCGGCGTTGATTGAAGGAACGTTGGCTACGACTTGGTCGAGCAGCCATAGCTCTTTCATGAAGTTGGGAACCTGCAGTAGTCACGGCTTGGGGAGATAAACCATGCATTCTCTTGAGTCGCTGCTCATGTACCAATAGACGAGCCTTCAAATCATCAAAGGTTTTCGGGTTTCTCTGTTTTCAATGGCAAATACCACAGGTTTTTACTCCAATGTATTTGGCAAACCATTCAAGGTACGAGTGACAAGTTATGACTCCGAAATAGGGTGATTGATTGCGGCTAAGTTATCAGAGAGAGATTTTTTTTAGCTTCAATAGTCATGGTTCCCATTGTTAAGCTTTCTTTGTAGCTCATCCCGAAGGAGATCCAATTTAGCTTGACATTGTTGGTGAAAAAGAGTTTAAAGGGTGGTCCATACCTGACACGAGGAAGAGAGTCCCAAAACCTGTGCACTAGCACTCGACGACAGCCTTGCCTTGAGGCAAGATAAGACAAACTGATCACGCTTCAGCCACTCTGCATATTTCGGATTAGCACCTGGTTTTCCATCTCCTCTTCTTCTTTTTCTGTTCACCTGAGCTAATTCTTGACTTGCTTTCGAGCTAACTTGGCTTAGTGCCGGGAATGGAATCACAGCAAGAGAACAGGGCTAATGGTTGGTTCTTACTTTATTTATTATGATTTAGCAGGCTATTGAACCTCTTGTCGTCATTTGACCCTTCGGCATGAACTCTCTATTGAATCCCGGCTGATCAAGCGAGCTGCAACCCATCCCGCCTTAGTGTTATTTGCAGAGCAAAGTTTATATTATTAGAGCTGATCTCAGAGCCTAACGGTGATTTGGCTTGTGGGAGAACTAGTATCAAAACTTTGTATCCGCGCGAGACAGCTTTTGATGTGGGGAAGTTTTCACTTAAGTAAGATTGCTCGAAAGGAATGATTAGAGTTTCGTGGTACAAAGTGTGAGTTATTGATTAACATTGGTTCCTTGGGTGCTAACTACATCAAGGCCTTTGTTGAGTGACTACTTCGGCTATGCGAGCTACATGAGATATACGAGGGAATGAGCCCTACAGTGCAGCGGACCGCACTCAGAGACAATTTGGGCTTCATCTTGGTTTCGGATGGGAAGATGCTTGGCCGTGCCTTTTCTATGTTGTTGGCTACCTTCTTGTGGGCTAGTTGAGACTTGTCCTACTTGTTGGCTACGTTCAGCAGCTACAGAGCAGTCTTTCGAGTTCGGATTAGTTGATGGCTTGCTTTGAGCTTGGTGCACGGTTTCATGAGGTATTCAGGGGCGTGCTTCTTTCAGAGACTGAGTTATCAGCAAAACATCGGGATGCTAGGAAACTTCCAGTATATCCTTCTTAGTCTTTGGTTACCCATGTGAATCTACAGGACATGTTGGCAAAGAAAACGCCAAGTGGCAAGTGGTGAGGGGTAACCACGCTAGCCTAGAGGGGCGATAGCCATGTCGTGGGATCAATGCCAAGACTACTTCCTACTAGATGAGACGCGCAGCGCAGGGGCGCATTGAGGGAAGACCTTCAGGGAAGAAGGCACGAGATCGAGATGGGTACTAAGCTTACTCAGGGTGAAGGTCAGAGGACTGAGGCACTAGAGAGGCAACACAACCATGAGTTTACAGTGGGTTTTGAGTCGTGCTAACCGAGGGTTGTTCAATCGAGGCACTAGCACATGGCTTCTGTGGGCATTACAACCATGAGGGTGACTTGCTTGCTACTATCATCGTATTATAAGACAAACTGGGTTGCATTGGTAGCTATGCAACGCGGTGACATACTTTTTTGTTTTTCAACTTATCCCAAACAGTTGTGGCGTGTTCCGCCACTGAATTTCAAACGCCAAAGAAGTCTATGGCGAAAAACAAGACTTCAGTCCCACTCACCATAAAAGAGTGATAAAAAGTGGGCAGAGCTAAAATGAAAATGAAAGAAATTTTCGCGTATTTAGGCCTACGAAGAGGCAAATTGAGCCTGTCGATACAGCCCGTATGAATTATTTAGATGGATTAGAAAGGCTCAAACCGGATCCAGGCGATAGCCATGAGCTCTTGCTTTTCAAGGCTTCTCGCTTGATCGATCATTACTTTCAGTTACATAACTTATCCGTTCCGCCATCACACACCAGTTTGGACGTAGCTCGCCACCTAGAGAGCTTAAATACGGCAACTCAAGCGGGCCTGTGACCCAGCGCTCAATCTTCTTTTAGAATTACAGAATCCAGCCAGTGAGCTCTACATAGAAATAGAAGCAAGCAGACTCCTGCTGTCATGGTTCTAAGGCTCTCTGGTTGGATGGTTGCACGTGTTTATGTCTTTCTTCTTCTTTTACGAGATTTCTAGTTGGATGAACAGATCGCTCCATTTAGGAGCCTTTCTCTTATTATACGATACAGCCAACTTCCTTCCTGAGCCTTGCGCATGGGAGGGGGGTATGATTAAAGCTAACGTCTGCGAGCTATGCTGGTTCTGTAGAGTAAAGGCGCGCAACAACGAGAGAGAGGCGGGCTTGGCGACCGAACGATCTGCGTCACGGCTATTCCTTCTGTACTACAATTCGGTGGAGGAACTGTAAGAGAACAATTTCAATCCGTGTTCTAACTCGACATATTCGTTTTAATCATATTCGAAATCTTCGTCTTAATCTTCTAAATCTTCGACATCTTCAGCGGAATCTTCATCTTCTCCAGTTGATGATGCGTATTCATATTGAACTTCAACCAATGTCACTTGATCAACAACTGCCTTCTTCCACAGTAGCCTCCTCTCCATCCTGAGGCGAGTCCGCAAATAATATTTTTTCCATTTCTTCTGCGTCTGTTGACGATGCTGAAGCGGATTTCACTTCAACGGGTACTGGTAGATTTCCACAGCGGCACTTCTGGCTTGCTTTCCTGGTCTTGGATTAAACCTCTGCTCTCCTATCCTAATTCAGCCTATAGGCTTTGGTTTAGGTTCAATCTTATAAGTTTAGCTTAGGTCCATCAATCTCTCATAAACCCCTAAGCTGAATCTATATGGGGGCCTTGTGTTAGGCCTAGCTTGTGTAGGCTATCCTTCACACCTATGGTTTAACTCATAAACTTGAAACTCTTGGGTCTTTAATTCGGGCCTTCTTGGGGCACCTTAACGGTAGGGCCTGTGAGAGGCTTCAATCGTGTTTTATTGGCTAGTAGACAGAGGCCCTCTCAAAAGAATATTCGAATTGTTGAGCTAGAGATGCTTCTCGGTCGGTTATTCAGTTTTGTTCTGGTCTTTGGTAGACCCCGTCTTTCGTAAGAGAAAGACCTTGACTTTCCCTAGCTAGTCTCATTTTCGGCTTCTTAGTCTTTGGCTTCAAAGCCCTAATTGTCTTTGCGAAAAAAGTCTAGAATTCGATGTGTTAAGCATATAAAAGAACTAGCTTCATTCCGCTTGAAGTACTAGACTTCCTACTCCTTCTGAGCATTCTGTAGAGCTTTCTTCTCTTATGTATGAAATTCAAAATCAGCATCTAGCCTTGCAACCAAGCGGGTTGTAGTTAATTTTGCTATTAGACATCACCTGAGCCTGGACTTTCTAAGACTTATCCCATTCCAATGATAGAAGAATAGGCAGCTGCCAAGCCTTTTACCAAAACCCTAAAAAGGCTTACTCGCTCAACGAAGAAATGGAAATAAAGGGATGGCCACGAAGGTGGCAAAAAGCGAATTTTAGACTTTGTAATCGATCATACAACAGAAGGGGTTCATGATTGAAGTAGCGAAGGCGTTGAGAGCTTTGTCTTCGTTTAGAGAAGAAAAAGAAGGTGCTAAATTCGGGTGCAGGAGCAGCTGTAGGTATTGGAAATGTCTTTAGTTCTTTGATCCTATCCCAATCCGCTCACTAATGCTTCTCTTGCGCTTGCCTGAAAAGGGGAAAGGAAAGAAAAGACAGAGGGGAAGATGAACAATGTAGCTACTCACCCTTCCTTCGAAGCTGTTAAGCCCACCTTTTCCGAGTCAAGTGTTTCGAATTCAGTTTCCAATTGAGTCTGTGTGAAAGAAGCCCGTCAGCTTTCAGCTAGGAGAAATAGGTAATAGCACGAACCAAATGCATAGTAAGTAGAAGGTGTTACGGGTCGGCCTCGGGAATTCGAGGAGCAACTGACTTTCTCGTTAAGATTGGACTGCTCTTGGGGGAACAGCTTAGACAGCTCCATCTTCAACTCCTAGCATGAAAGTGAAAGTCTCAATCCCAGTTCCATATTAAGTAAGTAGCATATTAAGAAAGTAAGAACTCCCCGACCTTGTTAGGACCCCTTCGGATTGGTCCTCTTCTAGTCGAGTAAGGTGCGTACCTTCCCTCTGAAGCTCTTATGGGGCCTTTCTAATACGCCTTTCCCGGACAAGGATTAGCTTCTGATCTTCTTGCCTCTTCTTGGTCTCGCTTCTTCTCCAAGCCAACCATCTGATCAAGCCGGAGTTGAACCAGCCTTTGTTTGGAGTTGGGGTTGAACCTGCTTAGCCCGCCGAAGAGCTAGTTGATGCTTTGGACGGAGTGGGACCTGCTTCTTAGGGCAGCGAGTGCTTACGCCTCTGAGGCCAAAGGACACAGACCGACAAGCTAGATCATCAGGGGGGTAAGAACTACTTTATACTATTGTTACCGGGGAAAGCTCCAACTTTAGGTTTTAGGCAGAGACAAGAGTTCTGATCCAAAGGTATTCCAGCCACTAAGGTCTCGCTCTGACTTGCTCACGAAGAAGAATTCTCGATCGAGAGCTAGTACGAGGGACAAAGAATCTGTCTTATGCTGGCAGGCGTTTTGGCGTAAGCGATAGGTGTCCTTTTCCTTGAAGAAGGCAATGGGAGGTAATGAAGAAGAAGTTGAAGGAAAAAACCTGCCCACCTACTACTATTGGGAACAGTTGTTAAATCATAGGCAATCTACTTCTAGTGTGACTGACTATTTGGCTCGATTTGAGGTAAGGAAGAGAATCTTACGAATTGCCCTATTTGAGATAGTCTCTTAAATTACCGATACCAGTACATAGAAAGATCGTTAACGCTTATCTCCTTCAAATCCCCTTCCCGTGCTATGAACCTTTCGAATTCTGCTCTTTTCAGCCAACTCGAAATATCGTAAGAGATGAGAACTTTTATGACCCGTAGCTTAACAAGCTCTCTTTCCTTTTCATGCTCACGAATTGGATTCGAACCAATATCAAGCTCCTTGCCCTTTAGTAGATCGTGAGGGGTCTGTCGTCCTCCTCATTATAGTCCTCCTAAAATCAATAGAAGAAAACTTCTAAGCAATCTCTACCTATCTAAGCTTTGCATTCTTGCTTTTTCACAAAGCAGATAGGAGTCAAAGTCTTGCTCTTTAAAGCGTTCGTCACTCAAAGATAGGTAGTTCTGCAAGGTCTCTAAAGAAAACTCGTTATTCGAATAAGGGGCAGTCTTATTTAGCGGACCTTGAGACTCCAAGAGAAGATAGATCCTCCTTTCTACCCAGTAGGAGTTACCCGAATCGAGCTTAAAAATCCGATTTATTATCTCGGTTTTAAGCTCGATAATCTCGGCTGCATCTTTTTCTCGGTGTTCAGGCAATCAGGGTCTTTGCTTTTACTGCGTCGTTGTCTTCACGAAATGGATCACCCTGGAAGGGGTCCCCCTGGAAGGGGAGAGCCCCCACCTGAGCGGCTTGGGCGGAAGTTCCCGCTTCGCCGGAAGCAGAAGGGCCCGGAAGAGCATCATGGGTAATATCTCCTCCAAAAAAGCAAGAAGTGAATGAAATCGTTAGAATCCCGTTTTGGATCACTGCACTTCGAGCTAATGACATAGTAGTTAGAAAGTAGTGGCAAAAAAGAGTTAGAGTTCCGGCGGCAAGTACAGTTTGAGTACTTTGAGTTAAGTGGTAGAAGCGGTCATGTCTGCTACTTCTCGATTCTGTGGTTCCTGTGATCATCTTGGTCTTTTCTGAGCCCTAGATCAGAAGCCTTGGCTGCTACTATGTTTCATTCGTATCAAAACAGACGACGAAGTTACATCAATCAAGAATTACCGCAGCTTTTTGCCTCGTGGCTTGGATCGAAGGTGCGGAGCGAAGATAGTTCCTAACTAGCTTGAGGGGAAAGATCATAGATTATCTGGACTAGATCAACGGAAGCAAGCCGGTTTGCAAGTAGTAAAATAAGTAGTGTATAGAACAGAGTACATGGATCGATGCGAACTCTCCGGATGGGATTCAGTCTTGCTTCACTGGAGTGGAGCGTGTAGGAGCTCCACTATTCAACAAAGAGAAAGGAAGATGCGCTAATTCGGTTAGAGGACAGATTCGATTAACAGCCTATACTGCTTTTGACCAAGGCAGGAAAGAGAAGACAGATTAGATTGACTTCCTAGATCATGGAACCAGCTAGGACCAAGCTTAAGTTAGCTCCTTAAGTTCGTGCCTCTCCCCGAGAGTGACTTCACTAACTTTCAGACAGACTAATCTTTCTCTTCGCTGTGACGGAAGGGAAAGGAAAGACAGAAAACCTGCGCTTACGCGCTTGCCATTCGTGTCGTGCTTTCGGTCCGGAGTTGCGGGTTCTCGCTACTTCCTATTCTCGTTCTTGACTTTCAGCTCCATTCGAGTGAAGAAGAAGACTCAAAATCCCCTCCGGTGGTCATTTTTCTTGGATTGGGTGTTGAATCTCTATCCTTTGTCTAACCGGGTTTGTTGATACTTCGCTTTCTTGTTTACTATGAGTCTTTCTATACGCAATTAATTGCTTTGTCTTCAGCCGGGGTTCAAGCGTAAGTCTCACTCGCTCGCTTGCTGGAAAGACTGATGTAGAGACGGACTAGATTGATAGAGCACAGGGCCTTCCACCGAGAACCTGGTTAGCAATCCGGTTCAAAGCCAGTAGCACGATAGGACTTCCTCGTTCTCAGTCCATTCCATCCAAAGCGTTATACGAATCCAAAGGTAAACCCCTTCTTTCTATTCGTTTATTCTTTTTTGTTGATTAGGCTTTTCGTGCTGGCTAAGATTGATAAGACGACTCAAACTCCTTAGCCAACATATTCTGATTGATTGGCTTTCTGGGTCAGGGTGCGATTGATGACTTTACCGTAGGACTTCCTCGATGTTGGAGCTGCGGAGATCCCCCGCCTCGTCCGGTCAAGCTGCTCCTCTCTCTGCCAAGGTCCGGTCTTAAGCTTCTTTCCCAATAGGGAGCGCAGAAGAAGGAGTTGGAACCAGCAACTTCCTTAAGTAAATGGTAGACGGGGTCAAAGCAATGGCACCGGCATCGAATGAAATTTCTTCTTTATCACCTGCCATGACATCAACAAGAAGCAAGGGGGCCTCAGACGCTCTTTTGCTTTCGTGGAATGTCTATATCGATTTTACGTGCAAGGTATGTCCCTTCTTCGAAGGATGGCATGTCTCTTCCCATTGTGAATGCGGCCTATTTGGTATAAGATAAGATGTCAGATGATGGAGTTTACTTCTTCGACAGGGATGATGATCAGGCGAAGAAGACAGAAAAGAAGTTCGGATCGATTGAGAGAATGAGGCAAGTCATTCAATCTTTTCTCATTCGGTAGAAGAAGGTAGTTTACTAAGTCGACCATAGAGAAAGCTTTAGGCGCGTTTAAGGGAGAAGAAGTCAGTTTACTTATTCGAGCAACGGGGGAGGGTGCAGCTCTTTCGTTAAGTGTCAAGAGGTTGTCAAGATCATCTTCCAAGTGGCCTATTAGTTCTTTTCTGAGAGAGTTGGCATTGCCTATGTCTCTGAATTGCAATTAAAGTAGCTGCTGGTCGGAAGCTCCTTTCCTAGAAGTAGCTCGTGCCTTAGCATCAGCGAGAAAGACTTCCATCGAGAGAGGATCAGAAGTAGGGCTCGACTAAAGAAAGGGGGAGGAAGAAGCTTAGGAGGGCGAGTAACTTAGCTAGAAGACTAGAATTGATTGAGGAGAAGTCGGCCAAGGATAGGTAATCTCGGGCTTCTTGAAGAGAGTTTACTAAGTCGCCCAACCAGATGGTGAAGCCAAGGCATCCAACGGCCATTCCCTTACTAAACTCTAATCGCTTTCAATTCAAGAAAAAAAGAAGCGAAGCGAGCCAGCCACTCTCTAACATTCTATCTAAAGCCTTTCTTCTGAGCCAGGAATAAGCCGGAAGCTCTAAACTCGTTAACAGAATCTGTAGCGGGCAAAGGAGTTTGATCGAATCCACCTTTCTTATTTCCCACGCCCGAGTGAGTGGTTATCCTTTCATCTGTCTCATTTGAGGATGCCTTTGTTCTACCTCTTGACTTGGTTGCAGATTGACAAGAGAAGAAGACCGATCAAGCAAGCTCCAACATCGGAAAGTCACATTACATTAGGATTGCCGTGGGATACAGAGGTCCTCTTATTTTAGGACTCAAAGTAACGATCCTTCTCCTGTTGGGGAATTCTTTTGAAGACAATCGCTCTTGCTCTATCTAGAAAAAAGGATGCCCACTCATCCGGAAAAGCCTTTCTATTTAGCCGTGCTTAGCTACACGGATTAGCCGACCTTACTAAGACAGTCTTACCAACACTCTGAGCTCGATCTGCTCTTCGAACACATAGCCCGCCTGAAGAGGCTTGGGGTAATTACATTTCCTTTAGATATTCATGCTAAGGCCAAGTAAGAAAGAGGTTTAATATCTTCTCTCTTTTCTAGGCCACATTTGACTTGCTCTTCACTCAAACCGATGAGAAAAGAAGGACTGGTAGGGATGGAACAGAAGTCTCACGGGGTTAAGCAAACTCCCACGGGACAAAATGCTCTAGAAGAAGCTCCGAATCAATCAGCTGTTGAGGAAAGAAGTGACATACTGAATGTACCCGCTGTTGTCGGAATAAGCGCTGGTGCTCTAATACTAATAGGCATTCGCGGACTAAGAGCTCTTGTCCGCCTCTTTTAGGTAATTACCAGTCTTAGTTATAGCAGTAGGAATGTGATCTTCGCCTTATCCGGATCTATCTACACTGTCTCAGCTCGTCCAAAGCGGTAACTATCTGAAGGAAGGGTACGGAGTTGATCCTCGCACCGAACTCTAAGCGCTAGTTGAACCTTCTTCGGTCTCTTTCAGCGGCGGGCTTACCTTTTTTTTTTTTAGTATTGAATTCTTGTCATTGTCGCTCATCATCCTTGTTAGAAAAGGAACAACAAACTCTCTTTATGGGAGGGGAAGGTCATATACTTTTAGTTTAGGAAAAATTTTCCAGAATTCCTCCACTACGGATGGACTGATCTAAAGAGCGGAGACTTGATTCGATATTTACAGTTGCTTTTGCTTCTGCCTACCCTGCCCTTTTGTTTGGGAATGTCTTCCTTTCCTAAGCCCATTCCCTGCGTTTTGAATGGGAGTTTCCATTCTATGATCTATAATAAAGTACTAGAGAATATGAGTTCATATCTTATCTTAACCCTTAATTACTATTATTTACCATAATAGATTCTAGTTAAAATATTCTAAACCTAACGAGTCTAAGTCAGACTAGTAAAATAAAAAGGTAAGCGTATCTAGCTCCATTCCATTCCTCTACCCACTTCTCCCACTGCTCAGGCCTACCCACGATCGAAAAACCCATGCTCGCTTCTCCTCTCCGGGGAGAATAGGTTGCCATCACAACATAATCCGCGGGTGAAAAAAGTACGTGATCGGTTCTCCGGTGGTTGAGCACTCGAATAGGGGAAGGAAGCGGACTTGGAAGCCAACTCAGTCTTCTGCTGGTATGGTACCTGCTTATTTAGACTCTTTTTGGGCAGGAAAGCTAGGCGGAGCACGCACCCGAGCCAACTCACCAACATCATAATGAAACTGACGATGTTCAGAAAAGAGCCCTGTCAGTGAAGTGCCTTCGATCTAGTGGAATTAGTGGAAGACTCTGAATGCAGAGTAAGAAACTACGGGTTTTTTTGATCGACAACTTGCTAGTCGACAGAAGGAGTTTCAAACTCGATAGCTTTCTGGTTTAACTAGTTTCTGGAACTCTGATAGCACCTTCGACTTCAAAAGTCTCGAAAATCCAGACTTCAATCGCGAATTCTCAGTTGGAAGAATCTTTGTAATAGAGGTAGTATACCGGGCTAGCAGGACTGAATGCTTAGTAAGCTACCCGTATATAGGTATGTGGGAAGGTAATTGAATATTTCGACTTAATAAGGCCTTGAATTGAGGGAAAACCTCTTTCTCTTTCTAGGGCAGGTGCGTGCAGGAGAGGAGCCGCGGGCTCTAAGGGATAACTTTGTAGAGTAAGGTATGATATTCCCACTCAGAGAACTTCAACTCCCCTTCTTTCGGTAGAGAATTGGCTACTTCCTTCTCGTTCGATCCGTATAGTCTAGGGCAGTGGATTGGGTATCGAAAGGAATTTTCCACGCTTCCTTCATTGCTTTATTCATGCCTTGACTTCCCGAATCAAGGAAATTCCCATGCAATTACTGAAAGCTGACTTCATGCCATTGAAGACAGGCCAGGAAAGCATTGAATCATTTCCGAGGTTTTTCCTATTAGGTCAGTAGTTCACTCACTTTCTTCCCTTGCTTCTTGCCTACTTCGGGAGATTTTCCACAGCTGATTCCGTACTTTTCTTATACTTAGGAAGTCGATTTGGGAAAGAAGAAAGAGTGCTTGAAGAGAAAGCTACCCAAAGGAGAAGCAGTATATGCAAGGTCTAAGCCTTACATAGTTGTCTTTGTCTCCTTGGTACCCCTCCCTCAACTATTTATTCTTCCTCCGTAATAGCTGCCTCGCTAGCGAAGGGTCTTCCAAGCCCTGAGCGCGCTGAGTGCTTAGCACTGAATTAATAGCATCACTTCTACCACTTGCATAGCATATCGGTAGTAGCTACAAGACAAAAAAACTAACTCAAGAACACAAGAGAAGCTCTTTTCTTTCTTTTTAAATGTTAAATGGCAGAGCTACAAGAAAGCATCTACTAAGCTAACCATCTAATCTAAGCAGTAGTATCTCAACTCAACGAATAGCTTTTCCGCAAGAGGAAAGAGCATCTATCTACACAGCCCCAGATTGCCTTAGCTAGGTTGGCTCCTAGGCTAAAGCAACTGTACAACAGGCGATGTTATCAGCGATGCCTCGCAGCATGGAATGTTATTTCTTCTTCCTCTGGGTTCTAGAATGGAAGAATGGGTTCAGCATCAACTCTGGGATTCTTTCCCCGACTACAAGAAAAGAAAGCCTTGCTTGATTCTAATTTGGTTTGGCATTCTAAGGAGCAACTCCCCCGTAGGCTCGATTCGGTTCCATCCTACGTCTTATCACTCGGAATTGTATTCTATCACACTGGTGGTACTTTTTGTTGAATTAAAAGATTGGATTAGTCTTTCTGTACCCACCCACGTTTGAGAGTGATTAAATATCAATAGGGAGACCTCCTAATAACGATAGTGGAATTCCGTCCTAAGGCTGTCACTGAATGAATCTGGTAAATAATGCCGACAGAGAGGCTGAGGTGAGTATCGTCGCATCGCCTCCGACAACTTCTTTTTTTGCTGAACCAGTATCTGAGACTACTTCTGTCGCTTCAACGAAGGATCTACTTCAATGAAAAGAATTATTTCACCGAGTAGTGGAAAGAAATCCAATAGTTTTGATCTTGTGCGTACGAAACTTGTCTTCAAGCTTGAAACTTCATCCCTCCTATCCTGGCTTTCAACATAGGATTGGTCCTGTATCAAAGAAAGCATGGAAAGAGCATCCGATTACTGGATCCACTAAGTGATCGTCGCTTAGTGCACAGATGCCTTTAATTTAATAAGGGCTGCTCGAATATGTCTTTGCTCGAATGCCTTTTTTCTGGCAACTAGTTCCGAAATGCCTTAGTCAGTAGCCTGCCTTACGACTGAAAATTGTTCACGTTCACAGCCCTATAGTGCTAGCCTTGCTAAAGGAATGCTCAAGAAAAGCCCTCGTTAGGCCTCAAAAACAGATGGAATACCCGAAAAAGGCAAAGGCCGATCTACGATTGCCGGTAATCCCTTCGCCCCTTTACTGCTTTAGGCTGTTCTCTTTGCTTTTTTAGAATCCCCTGCTTGACTTTCTTTGCCCAGGAGCTCTGGGATGAATACCCGTTCTTAGAGTGATAGTAGCTGTGATGGTGTGATTGAATCAGTAATAGCTCCTACCCTTGTGAAAGATTTTAGAACTTTTCAATCCTCCCTTGATCTCGTAAGCGGAGCGGTGTCACTGCTTTCACCGAACTCCAACAGGCTACACAATGTCTTACGGGGCTTACCCCGCTAGAAGGTATGGAACAGAAGTCTCAAGAGAACTGAAATCGACGGGAAAGCAGAATCAATCTTAGAGATTAGACTTGGGGCATGGAAAAAGGAGTATAGTAAGATGACAGGGACCTCACACGGAATGAATTGGCTAGAATCAAGGGGAGCGTTCCAAGTTAGCGTGTTAGTACTTTCATTCTTATTAACATTTTTCCCACTAGAGTTATTATTATTACAGGGATTGGTATTCACCAGGGAGTAAAAACTTCATAATATGCGGCGGGCTATATACAGGAGATTCTATAAGCTCTAAGCTGGCTCGATAAGGGATATTGCGTTATTTACTTTAAGGCCTATAGGATAAGATGTTCACACTCACTTTGAAGTGACTAGGCTTGCCCTTTCTGCATATGCTTAACTGGGCTATAAAGGAAGGTAATAAAATAAGAAAAGCCTTTCGGCCTCCAACTGTAATTGGCATAGACCGATCGTATGCCTCAAAGAAAAGAAACTTTCATTGGTTCGAGAGGAAGAAAAGGAAATAGGCCAAGCAAGAGGATTTACCATCGATCGTGAAAGACGAAGTGACTCACCAAGAGCATTGCCCCTCAGGGGCTGCGGGGACAGGAGCTAGAAGAACTAAACCAAAAGAAAATGGCCGTAGAAGGCTAGCTTTCAGAATAAGAAAAGGCACCTTATTAGCACGATAGGGGGATGCTTAGACAAGCAAAAAGCATTCAACAAAACTTAAAAAATGCTTTCTTAGGAAGGATTCCCCTTACTGGGGGTGGGACTATTACACCAACTGAAGCTTAGGAAGGAATGGAAAGATAGGAAGCTTGGAGAGCTAATGGAAAGAAATGCGTAAGAAATAAGAGATCTGCGATAGAAGTCGAATACGATTAAGTAACTAGGGGCAAGATAGAGACTGACGAGCGTCAAGTCATACACAAAGCGGAGTGACTTCACTACCTGAAGAAAGAAAGCTGCTTCGGCAGGGTCGAAGAAGACGTGTAAGACACCGAGGGGCCGGGGCTTCTTTATTGTAAGGCGTCTAGAAGCCCAATTTTTGGCTTTTTTGTCCTGTCTTATGGGCACAAATGTTCACAAAGGAAAAGGCTCTCCATGGGCAGCGTCTGCTTCGGCTCAAAGCGAATAGGCTGGCAGTGAAGAAGCGAAGGATAATTCTTGAACTCTTCGGTGTCGGCATCTTTTCCTACTTCTAACTCTTCTCCTAACCGGGC
Source organism: Stillingia texana (assembly GCA_948356215.1). Classification (NCBI taxonomy): domain Eukaryota; kingdom Viridiplantae; phylum Streptophyta; class Magnoliopsida; order Malpighiales; family Euphorbiaceae; genus Stillingia; species Stillingia texana. Next base: position 57,459 of record CAOJCQ010128997.1, on the reverse strand, counting down.
AAGGTAATCGGCTAAGCGGGAATTCATCTTCAGAGCTAAGTCCCAAGGAGGCAGGTTGGAATGTACGGGCGTAGGTTAGCGTCTCGTCCTACGAATGATAGCCTTTGAAGGCCGCCCACGGGATGCGCTGTACGGTAGTAGTTTATCTTAGCTGCTTAAACAATAAAAAAAACAATAACAATATATGAAGTCTTTTAGCATACCATAGTTGGGGGCAGGAGTAGTTCTTAAAGATTAGGGAAGAGGTCATGAAAGAGTTGAAGGTAGGATTCCTGGTCGTAGTTGAATATCTATCCAATTCCATTGCCTGTACCGAAGAAGGTAAGGATGTGTGTTGATTACCGAGACCTGAATAAGGCTTGGTCCCAAGGATGATTTCCCTCTTCCCATCATTGAGATAATTGAGATATTGGTTGATCACACTGTCTACCATGCAATGCTGTCTTTCGTTGACTTAATTTTATCCAAATGATGGATCATGAGCACATGACTAAGACAGCTTTCCCCACACCCTGGGGAACTTTTTTTACACTGTCATGCCCTTCGGCCTTAATAATTAATAAGGCTGGTGCTACTTGCCAAAGCAAAGCAAAGGGCAGCCACTACTCTACTCTTTTGCATGACATGAAAGACAAAGAAGGTCGAGGTATATGTGGATGACATGCTTACTTAGGAAATGTACCGTAGCTTTAGAACTAAATCAATTCCATTGAGTGAGGTGTAGCGCTAGTCCTGGTCGGAAAGCCTATCTCTTTTGGTACAGAGGGACATAGGGGCCTGTCACCTAGTTCACCCGCCATTGAATAGAAAGTTCTTCGATCATGAATGGCAATCGGGTGTCCCTTGGCCCTCGGTCCTGTTCCGGTCGATGCATGAACTGATCTTCGATGCTTGACTTTTGAATGCATGGGATCTATCTTAAAGAAGAGTGCTGTTCTGTTTCCGGGAGAACCCTTTACTAAAGGAAGAAGGACAGAGGGAGAAGGATGCATGAAAAGGTAGAAGATAGCATATGAAGTATGAGTCATGGAGAGGATAGGCTTTCTCATGCTTATGGAATCGTTAAGGGTGAGTCTCTCTATCGAGGATTTATCAAAGTATGGGTGATGCATCTAGTACAGGTCTCCTAGGACTCCTTGCTTCTCTTACTTGCCTCAGATATTTCACTAAGTCAATGTTGTCAATGGCTCCTGGGAAAACGCTCCTTTTTCATCACACTCGATTTTTTAAGCGTAAAGAGCTACAATCAGACAGATGAAAGAGCGAGCTAGATCAAAATGTCTGGCTATGTATGGTATAAAGAGTCCTAGAAAACAACTTCTACAGGGAACGGAAAGAGGAACTTTAATCTCGTTAATTACAGAAGCCATTCTTAATAAGTACGTCAGAGAGAATGAGAAGGACAAGATGAAGATGGGAAAGAAGTTTTATTCTCTATGAATATGAAAGAGAGGTAGTACTACTATTAGGAAGGTATGGAATCTATCGAAAAGCTCTTTTCCTGATGTGGACTTATGGATTCATAGAAATTTACCATTCTTCATCTACCCCTTTTCGTGAGTCGTCTTTTCTAACAGGAATGCTCACATCTATCTGCTAGTAGATCTCCTGATAGGTGGGATCAAGATAGTGGGTGGTCTAGCTCCTAATGAATCTTTGGTAAAACTCCTTGGCTAGTAATCTTTCGACTCATCAAAGGTTTTAACTTTATTTAAGTAGCATGTGTGTACTTTAACTTTAAATGATTTTACGTATACTTACCTCAGCGATAGAGAGTAGAGTTCGATAGGGTTCCAACAGCTTTATTCCGGACTGACTACTATGATTCTAAGTTTTTTTTTAGCTTTTAAATCTTAACTTGTTCTAAGAAAAAATAAAAGATAGGATAAGAGTCGAATTTGTATATGACATCGAATCCCTATAGGGTTCATTTAGACTTTTCGAGTCCTATCTGAACTTCCCCGGGGATCCGTTATTCCTTTTCTTTCTTTATGGACTTTCTTCTTCTTATACCTAGGCGGAAAAAGTAGATCATGTTCTAAGAGTGCAGAAGAGAAGTGACTATTAGTTTCTTTCCGCTCCAAGCCGTGCATCCACTAAATGCCCATTAATGTCCATTCCGAACTCGATCAGTCAAAGCGTCATATGTACGGAGGAGTTCTGGGGGGACATAGAAAGGAAAGGCTAGGCTAGAATCCTCAGGTTATGATTGGCTTTGAAAGAAAGTACTTGAGGCAAGGGATATTTTCGGATATTTTCGTTAGACCAGTGCTCGAAGCTTTGGAATAGCTCTACGTTGGTGTTGGTTGAGCAGTGCCCTAGGGGGTTTACTTCGTCTTTGTCTATTTCCTTTCTTAGCCGATAGCCCGACTCTAAAAAAGAGATCCCTCTTCGACTCACTGCTTAAGTCGCGTAAACCCTATATTCGACACAAGAAAGCTCTGATTTGATTTCCACTACATTAGTAAGGAGAAAAAACAAAGGGTAGTTCTTCATTTTCCGATATAGGCTTCCACCGTCCTTGTTCTTATGGCCGAGAAAGACTAGACCTTAGATGCTCGTTGGGTTAACCTTCTTTCAGTTCTTCTTAGAATTTATTAAGCTTCTTAGAAATTATTAAGGGGATCCTCAAAAAAGAGGAAAATGCAAAGAAATTGGGCGGCAAGACAAGAGCAAACTTTGACTCACTTATTGGTTCTTCTAACTTCTTTTTATACTCCTTACTCTACAAGCTACAAGGGAAAGACTGACCTAGCCAATATTAAATCCCTTTATACCTATACCTTAGCAGATGATAGACTCCAAACTAGTCTAAAACAATGAAAGTCAATTGAAACCTTCAAAGACAAGATTTTTGTAGGAAGTGGAATTTGATAAGTCAGAGATTATTTTCTCTGATCGATGACTTTAACTTTAATTAAGCCCTTCATACACTTCGAAAAAACCTATTTTCAATTTCCCAAGCTAAGAAAAGTTATTCACTCATTCAAAAAGTCCTAGGGCCTTTCCTATGTAAAGTAGAAGACAGCAAGGAGTCTCTTTTTCTTGTTCTTGAGTCTCATTCTAGAATACGATGAGATTGACAGTTGAGCTCCTCCATGGAGCTTCTGGAAGTAGGAAAGGGAATAGGGCTCTTCCTTCTAGCGGATCTATCACTCTTTCAGTTGATCCTGCTTTTCTTTTTGTAGATAAGTAAGATAGACCTAAAAGAACGAAAAGAGAGGAATTCAACTCCAACATTTTCTTCGATCTATCCCAAAAAGAACACTTAGACTGAGTAGGTAGACACATGACTTAAGCGGAAAGTTCAACTCTTTCAAAGATTAAGGTACTCCCTCCCTGGTGCATATAAGCATCCTATTTTTCAGTCAGTCGATTAAATAACCAAAGAAGATGAAAGCAAAGAAACTCATCCTAATCCAGTCCAGAAATATGCCTTAACCATATCTATCTTTCTCTCTCATAAACTTTGAAACATATCTGATAAAACCCTATAGTATAAAGTATAAACTTTCTAGCCCCTCTCATTTACCTTTACCCTATTCCAGAAGAACGTATTCTTCCCTTGGTTATAGATTAGGGACAGAATCTTTCTTCTGAGCTTTGGTTTCAATAGCCTAATTTGAATCGAGTCTAGAATCAAAATAAAAGGATAGACTCGTGGAAGACTTGATCGATGAACAAATTCTCTAATTGCTTATCTTTGACTAGCTCGCAAGAATAATAGTAGAAGGGCATCCCTCTCAATTCATTCGATTTCCCACCCGGCCTCCATATGACGCCCTAATCCGTGCTAAGATCCTTGTTCTCCAAAGCAAAGGAAGTCCTTCTAAGGTTGCTGGTCGATTTAGTCCCGAGCTAGGAAACGATCTTGAAACTGGCCTTTCTCTTTCTACCTATGACCTAAAGAGAAGGGATCAAGCTAGACAAAAAAGGCTCTCGCAAAGAAAGGAAGCAGCCTCCCATGGCCTAAGTCCTAGTTTACTTTGCTTACACTCTATGGACGGTATTAGCGGCTCATTCTGAAAGCTAAAAGAGAGTATATTCTCTAGTTTCCAGTACAGCAGTACAGGGGGAGCAGCAAAGGCTTTTGAATTCGCTTTCGGCTATCTTTCACAAATTGTTGTTGAAGTCTGGAGTTCCAGCGAGTGGTAGAACCTAGGGAGATACTCGGGATTATCCAAGAGGATACTAATAGAACTATCCATTTACTATGGATACTCAGTCTTTGCCAAATCATGACATGACGAGTAGGTCTTCTTTGTGCTTGCCTTTGTTTTATCTTCACAAAGCGAGTTGAATACGAAAGATTTTTAGCCTTTCTGCTATTGCCAAGAAGTAATTAATAATGGCGGCTACTAGGATATCCTTTTAAACAGTCTATTCGGTATTTTTGGACAAGAGCAGCTAGCTTATAAGCTAGTAAGTCAGCCAGTGAGATCAAGTGCTTTTGGAAAAAGTTTTCAGCCCAAGGCTAAATATCTTTACAGGCGATTTCCTTGGGGTTTATGGGCCCTTATTAGGTTCTTTTCTCCGTTGAACTATGCGAGTATAAAGCAGTTGATTAAAAAGTAGTAAGTAGTGAGGATATTCTATATATTTTGCGTCTTCTCTTTAGAGAGATTCTGCCGAGTTCCTTGCTTTGCTTTTGGGCCAGACAAGTGCCTGTTTTGATGATAGCTTTATTCGGCTAAAGGCAGGCTGAATAGCTTTACGAGCCCCAGAAGAGAAGAGAAGCTTGGTAAAGGAAGGAGGCGAGGTACAGGTCTTCAGTAGCGAATGCAAAGGAATGATTTCACAGCCACTCTTCCAAAAGGAAGAAGAGTAGAAGAAGAGAGGGCTATCGAGCGTTGAATCTCAGTCCGTTGTGATCCCACTGACCTTGACTATTTTTCAATAAAAAGGAAGGCTCATTCTACCTTAGCATTACCATTCTCTCATCAATTACTGCAAACTCTA